>CAUYSK010046318.1:0-10231 GCA_963575035.1 Avahi laniger
TCTAATGTCGATTATGATAATTGAGCTATCTGATATTTTACAAAATAAAGATACCTGAAGTACATATTGTTAGGGTGGGGAACTCATGAGGAGCTCATGGCACAGGTGGATAAAGATTTCCCTCACAAAGATTAGAACAGACTCGAAACCAGCCTGAGCAATAGCGAGACTCCGTCTCTACTAAAATTAGAAAGAAATTAATTGGACAACTAAAAATATATAGAAAAAAAAAATTAGCCGGGCATGGTGGCACATGCCTGTAGTCCCAGCTACTCGGGAGGCTGAGGCAGAAGGATCACTTGAGCTCAGGAGTTTGAGGTTGCTGTGAGCTAGGCTGATGCCACGGCACTCACTCTAGCCTGGGCAACAAAGCGAGACTCTGTCTCAAAAAAAAAAAAAAAAAAAAAAAGATTAGAATAGAAAGTAGTGAAAAGTTTATTTTACCTTAAAGATTCGAATAGTTTTAAAGAAAGAAAATTTATTTTACTTCTCAAAGGTGGGAAGGACACTACACGAGAGAAAGAAAGGAGAGGTGTTGGCAGCTGAGCAGAAGCAGCTCAGGATTTCATCGGGACAAAGAGAAGAGAAAAAACGTTGTGGTTGCCAGCTGATAACAGAAGCGGCTGTGGAGTGGTGGTGTTTGTTTTTCTCCATTTGCAGCTGACTTTGTCAGTGTCCTTGGAATCTGCCTCCGGCAGGAACTGAGGCAGAGAGTTGACACTCCTACTGTCCATTTAGGGCTCTTCAAGGCTGCAAAACAAATGTTTGGGGATAACAAGTTAGGCTTGAAGACAAGTTGAGTCCCAGGTATTTAATCAAACAAAACAAAGGGCCATTGTGCTGTGAGTTTTTCTTTAAAGGAGCAATTATGTGCTGAGAGTTTATTTCTTTTGCTTTCTGTTTAATAGTTTATTTTCGTCTGTTAGATAGGTTATTAACAAGGCCACTTTTCATCTCACCCACTTTGATTAAAATTAAAATTTCTATTTAATGAACTCAGAAACTGGGGAATTTGGATGGAGATCTCATTTTCTAGAGTCGCTTCCTGTTGGCCCTGGAGTATGCATGATCCCCACCTGAGAGAATTCATTTGAATCATTAAGGAGGAGTTGAAAATGGACAGTCTGAGAAGTGAGAGTAAAGACAGAATGGGAGTTTCACTGGAGACAAATGGCTAAAGTTTGAATTAGGTATTGTGTGAATGTTATTAGATGGACTATAGGGTCTGAAAATGAGAACTAAAAGCAGAGCCATAAGGGCCCTAAGAGGGGTGTTAGCCAAGAGAACTAAGGCCACACTTGGCAAAAAGAGTTTACAGTTCTGACAAGTTAGAGGGTCTCTGGGACTGTAGGCAAATAAAGATGTTATGGAGCACCAGCAGCAGGGATATGGAAAGTAAGGCTATTATTATTAGGGTTTCTAGCGAGGGCAAAGGACTGACTAGCCTAGTGTGTAAGCTGGGCTGTGGCGACATTCGTAGAATGACACAAGAAGTATAAAGAGGAGGAAAAGGGTGATATGAAGCCATATATGCCACAGCATATTATTAAAGCTCATGTTTTTGAAGCTTTTGTTGAGAGAATTGGAGCCCGGCATCTGTGATGGGCTGGCAGGTGTAGGCTGGTGGACTTTCAGGGGGTTCTCTGTGGGTGGAAGTAAGTTTCTCTGGAAGATCTGTACGTTTGAGCCAAGAGAGGTGAATCCAGAAGTTTAGCTGTAGTGGGAGTAGTGAGAATTATTTAAAAGGGCCTTTTTTTTTCTTTAGTTTCAAATGAGTTTTCAATGCTCACACATATGATTGCCAATGCTATATTTAACTAGAGATTTGGAAAACTTTTGATTATAACCTTTCAAATATTAACCTACTATACTTATGGGGTGGAATAAAATTCAGTAGCACCTATATAACTATCACACAGTCTATGCTGAAATATTTTAAAGTAAATTTTAGAGAATTTAATACTCCATTTTTGTTGGTACTTATAAGAAACATTAAAATCTATGAATATAAATTGGCCTTACATAGACACTGATTAAATTCATGAGATTCATTAAAAGTTTTCTTAACCTTTATAGACTTACTGCAATAAGGCCAACAATATTTAGCTCATTGTGTTATGTATTTGAACCCATATTTACTTTCATAAGTATTTCAGAAAGTTTAATTTCTGAGTTGTCTTTGGATGAATGACAAAAAATGATATTCAGAATTTTATCAACATTCTACACATATTCACAGTATATACTTTTGTGGACATATGTATGAAATTCATTAGTTTATTCATTTATTCAAAAAAATTTATCGAATGCCTCCTGCATTCTTGGCAGGGACAATAAGGATGTGTTGGGGCAAAGGGAAACTTCCCCTTCACCCTTGGAAGGTTCACTGAAAAACCAACTCACGATAAAGCAGATTAATTAGAGAAAAGCTGCACAAATTTATTTTAACATGTATACAAGGGAACCCTCAGAAAGAAGATTCAACTCCTCAATGAGGTACAGACGTTTTTGAAGAATGGGGGCTTGAAAGCAGAAAAACAAGTTTGGGGAGGGAAAGAAGAAGAGGCTTGCAAAGGTGGTCTTGTTAAGCAAATGAAATTTCACAGGTAGCAGGCCTCAGAGAGAATAAATGGTAAATGTTCCTTTTCAGACCTTTGAAGGTATCCAATCCTCAGTTAACCTTTTCTAGATCTGAAAAGGATAGACCTGGCCGCATTCCCTACATGTACAAATTTTCCCCCAACAAAAGACAGTTTTGTAATTTTCTATCTGACAGGCTTATGGCAGTCTTCTCAAAATACGTCAAAGAAATATATTTTGGGGTAAAATATTTCTAATTTCCTTCAGATGAATAGGATCTGACATTTGCCTCAGAAAATATACAGTATCTTACAGATACATGGCCAACACAGGTGCGAAAACAAATTGTGAGCCCTTGTTTATTTTAGTTTTATTATTGTGTGTTTATTGAAAACATTTGATAAATACAGAAAAGTAGAAAAGCAGATTAAAACCATCCAAAATTTAGGTATATATTTTTTGAATCAATTTTTAAATATAATGATTAGTTGTTATCAAACATTATATGTAATTATTACCCATTTGGAAAAATATCCAAATTTTTCTTTATGCTTAATTTTTATTATTAATTTCCAGACTCAATGAGAGATGTTTAGGTCATTGGTCTACTAATGGGAAATAAGGAAAAGGGCTTTTAACTTACCTGGAGATATCCCATTTTCTCTTTAAAAATTCCTTTCATGATAATGAGCACAGTTGAAATAAATATATAAGGAATAAATAAAGAGCAGATAAAGAGAGGGGATAGTATTTAATATTAATAACAGGAGAAAAGTAGAGAAGGAGAAAAAAAGAAAATTTTTAAAATGAGAATTCATCTAACTGCTAGGTTGATATCAATAGCAATTTGTTAAATAACATTATCAGTCTTCTGTGATTTTCGGTATTGTGAGGAGGGGCTGTGAGATGGAAGTCTAACAAGAGTTAATAGGATACTCTCTTAAACTTAAAAACTTATTTCCTGAAGTTTATTTTTTTGTCATAGTTTAGAAATCTGTTATGTATTATAAATTGCTTTCTCCCACATACTGCAATTGTTCTTTGTTTAAGTAGACTTTATTTATTTATTTTGACTCTTAACACTACTCAGTCAGGGTAGACTTTATTTTTCAGTGTGGTTTTAGATTCACGGCAATATCGAGCAGAAAGTACAGAGACTTCCCTCGTATCATTGGCCCCAGCCCTGTGCAGCCTCACCCATTATCAACAGCCCCACCAGTGTGGTGCATTTGTTACAACTGGTGAAGCTACACTGACATATCAAAATCATCCCAGCTCCATAGTTTACATTTGTGTTTACTCTCGGCATATATGTTTTGTGGGTTTGGACAAGTGTAAAACGACCTGTGCCTGTAGTTGTAGTATCAGACAGAGCAGTTTCACTGACAAAAACATCCTCTGTGCTTCACCTATCCATCCCTCTTTCTCTCCAACCCCTACCAACATTCATCTTTTTACTGTCTCCATAGTTTTGTCTTTTCCAGTGTGTCATATAGTTTGAGTCATACAGTATGCAGTCTTTTCAGATTAGCTTGTTTCAATTAATAATGTGTGTCAACAGAAAAGAACCCAAACTCTGGAAAATAATTTAAGAGATTATTCTGAGCTGTGTATGCATGACCATAGCCTGGAGAGCCACATCTAAGAAACCTTGAGAAAGTGGTTTGGTTTTATATAATTCAGGGAGACAATAAAGTCATTTATGACAGTAAAGTCATAAATCAATACATGGAAGATGTATGTTGGTTTGGTGGGACATCTCAAAGTGGGGAATTACAAGTTATAAGTGGGTTTAAAGGTTCTTTGATTTGTAATTTGTTAAAAAAAAAAAAGGAAGCTTTGTCTAAAGGTTTGGAATGTTTTAAATTAAGATAAGGAAGTCAGTTAATCAGAGACAA
The DNA here is from genome assembly GCA_963575035.1 of Avahi laniger. NCBI lineage: Eukaryota > Metazoa > Chordata > Mammalia > Primates > Indriidae > Avahi > Avahi laniger. Next base: position 4,479 of record CAUYSK010046318.1, read on the forward strand.
GCCAGGGACCTACACTGATACTCAAGTGATCTGTTAAGTAAGTTGATGACCTGAGGGTTTAAGCTTTGTCTTGCATAGCCTTAGGCCTGTTAATGAGTTAGTTACAAAGGATATCTCCAAGAAAGGAGGAGCATGACTAGGCGTGTCTGACCTCCCTTCTCAGGGCCAGCAACTCAGCTTTAGGATATTTCTGGGGTCCCCTTGGCCAAGAGGGGGTCCATTCAGTCAGCTAGAAATCTTAAGATTTTATTTTAGTTCACATGTGCATTTAAGTTTCCTCCATGTCTTTTCATGGTGTGATAGCTCATTTCTTTTTAGCACTGAATAATATTCCGTTTTCTAGACATAACACAGTTTACCCACTGAAGGACATCTTGATTGCTTCCCAGTTTTGGCAATTATGAATAAAGCTATAAACATCCATGTGTAGAGTTTTGTGTGGACATAAGTTTTCAACTCTTTTGGGTAAAAACCAAACAGTGCAATTACTGGATCATATGGTAAGTGTTTATTTAGTTTTGTGAGAAACCATCAAACTGTCTTCCAAAGTGACTGTTTCAAGAGCATTACATATGACATATCTGTATTTTATTGACCACACAACATTCCTTTCACCCAGCGTACCAAAGCACCAATTATACCTCACAGCGAGGTGTAACTTCTTAGGTAGGGCCATTCTTTACTGGGCAGGACTGTACCAAACACTACAGATTATTTAGTATTCACGGCTTCTTCCCTCCGAAGGCCAGTGGTATTCCCTAGGCATGGTGCCAACCCCAAGTGCCCCTCTAGGAATGAAGCTAGTAGAATGCTTTTGGAGACTAAAATTCCTGAAGAGATGTGAGGAGTGGATAGATGGATTTGAGGAGTGGTTAGATGGATTTATACATATGTAAAAATGTGCTGAGCTGTACACTTAAGTCTAGTGCATTTTAATACATCTGTGGTTGTTCTTTAATTTGAAAAATAGTGCCTATATAACCGTCACTGGTATATAAGATGTTTTGTGGGAAATGACTCAGAAGATAACTTACTATTGACACATAAGATCACATTGTTCATCCCTGCAGTCAAATGGCCTTGATATCTGGTGGTTTTCTTTCTTAGCCTCCACTATGAAAAAATTTGAATTAGATGTCATTATAATGTACTATTGTTTAAGAATTTTAGATGTTTAGGTAAATAAAGGGAGAAACAAACAGACAAATACATATATATATATATATAGGTTATATTCAGTTATATTCCTGTTATAGCTCAACTACAGTATTTTGCTATTTAGTTAAATAAATGACATTATTAATGACATTAGTTTATCCCACATGGTTATTAACTAAAGCTGACATTTTTTTCCAATAGAATCAATTTTCCTGTAATAAAATCAACATTGCTTTGATCTGCTGTATACAAAATATGCCAACTCTGCAGGGAGGATGAGTTAATGCTCTAAGCAGTTCTTTTGTCTTGTCACTACAGTGATAAGAAACATGAAAGAGAGCTTGAATGGATATGGTATAATGCACAGTTTTTCCTTTGTTTTCAGAGTGAAAAGCCATTAACAGTTATTTCAGGATTACTGTGTTTATGACACTTGTAAATTGATTTGTGGTATTAGGCAAGCAGGTGATTGAAGGAAAGCCTTTTAATTTTCTTTGTGTTTATCCTTCCTCAGCTTCAAGGTGTTGAGTGATTCCGATCACACTTCAGGCTTATGGAAATGTGCTGAACCTCTTCCCCTAATACCCGATTCCGGATCAGGGAATGGTTTACCCCGCCTGACAATCACGTACAAGGGCGTTTCATAAGGGGGCAGTGGAGGTCAGAGGGAAGCGAAGGTGACATCCGCTCTATCATGAAAATGTCAAATGGGTTTATATAAGCCACCCCGCCGGACGCAATTCAGTGATTCTTAAGCCCTTTTATTGTGGAGAGAAAAGAAAATTTAAACAATTTTGAGTTACAACACTGTCTCAGACTATTATACAATCCCACTGAGTTATTTTTAAAACTATCATTTGGACGCCAGTGTCATAATATATCCCTTCCTGCTGGCTATAATAAAAGTTTTTCATCTATTTCAAGCTTCCTGAGTAGAAAAATGTTGTTTAATGATTTCACATGCACGAAGTTAATTTCAATCTCCGGAATTCACAGTGGCTGAAACAACTTAAAGCTGTTTCTCAGTGAAGAAGAATGTCAACATAGCAGTTTTTTTTGTTTTTTTTGTTTTTTTTTTTTGGCTGTATACATTCCATGCCTTCTATAAAAATGGCAGATGGACCGTCACTGACATCTCTGCTCTGTGCTGTTGCTGCCATAGAATGAGAGTTTTTACAATAGCGATCGTAAGGGTTGCTTTTTTTCTTTGGATTTGCTTTGTTATGTTTTCTCTTTGGAAATTTGACCAGAAACATGTTAGTGAGTTATTATTGAGAGAAAGTGCCCAGGATTTGAAAGATATCACCAAGATAAAATGCACTATGCCTATCTAGCTGCCTTTCTAAGCTATTTTTTTGGTCCATTTACCACACTGGTCAGATTCTGTTCCGCTTTAAGATGAGACAGAAACCTCTTTATTTTTAAATTCTGCAATATAAATTTGAATAACATTATTAGCAAAAAAGAAAGTAAAAATGTTTACTATTCATTAGGACCATTAGAGAACCAGAGTGTCGAAGGTTTTGTGTAAACAAGACACCATTACTCTTAGGTGAAAAAAACAAGTGATTATTAGGAATGATTATTATTTGGAATGCATTAATAATAGCCAGAGAACTTACAACTAATTTTAAAATAATTTGCATTTGTGTTCGGTTTACACATGCACACACACATATACATATAAAATTGTCCAACGTGAGAATTTAATCTTAACCCATTTTTATTTGCCTTTGTCTTTCTATGCTTTTCTTTACTAATAAAATTTAAAACAGTCTCCAATGAAAACATAATGCAAAACTGGTGAATTAAGGATCAAATCATGAAAGACAAAAAGGCATCGTGACTGTATACTAACAGCTACTATGATTTAAATAATTATGCACTATAAATTGGTCTGATGTCTTCTTTAGTTGAGCTATGACTTTCCAAACTCTTAGACCAATAAGAAAGAAAACATTGAGTTACATTCTTTACTTGCGCTGAATACACGGAACATGCACACTGATGTTTAAAGTGACCCAGCATTTTCTGAATTTTGTTCCCGCAGACGAGTTATGGATAGCATTCTCATGACTTTGTCTACTTTTTGCCTAAAAGAATTTCCTTACTGTTGTTGAAGTATTTTAGGCTGATTTTGATTTCCACAGAACAAATAAACATTTACAATATTTCTATTATGGAAATGTTAAAATACACCCCCAAACAGAATCATATCAAGAACCCCCATATGTGTGTGTGTATGTGTGTGAGTATCGCACAGCTTCGACAATATTTAATATTGTATCAATTTGCTTATTCTGTCCTCTCCCTATCAGTTAGCTATTTCTACATTGCAGACTACCCCAAACAGATTGATTTAGTAAAATAAACATTAATTATTTTTCCTAAGTCTCCTGTTTCTTTGGGAGATTCTGCTGATCTTAGCCAGTCTTGACTGATATTGACCTGGCTGGCTCTTGCATCTGTGCTCAGCTGGTAGGTCATCTGGGGCTGCCTGCCCTTTTGTATTTAGTGGCTGGCTGGCTGTTGGCCGTGATTACAGGGGTGACAGGCAACGTGTCTCCCATCTTTCAGCAGGGTAGCCCAGACTTGTTCTTATGATAACTGAGCAGGGTTCCCAGAGAGAGAGGAGAGAAAAAAAGCAAAAAAGTGCAAGGCCTTCTTGAGGATTAGGGTCAAAACTCATTCTAGTTGTCAAGGCCTGCCAGATTCATTAAGTGAGGAAATAGTTTCTTGGGAGAAGTGTGTGGATGAAAGGAAGGGAGAAGAAGCTTTTGTGATCAATCTACCACATTCCCTCTACTTTTTTTTTTTTTTTGGAGTATTCTAAATCAATGAATGTCTTTTTACCACTGAATATTTTTAGAGAATAGACTTTTGTTTTTTAAGTTGTTACAATTTTATAATAGAAGTTACAGTTTTCTAATAGAAATTGTACAAGGTAACCATACTCTTTACAACAGAATATTATGGAGTCTATACCCTTATTACCACTAATGACACAGTGACCATCACTGTCACTACTATTAGCAAATCTTATTTATTTTCCTGTGTTAATCCTACATTATCTCGCTTAACCCTCATAAATTTGCTATAGGACTGCACCCGTTAAACACTCATTTGTAAAGATGAGTCAGAGAGGTTGGATGAACTGCCCACGGCCACCTCCTAAGTGATGGCTTTGAACCCAAGTTATGTTAATGCCATTCCCTGTGATCTTATTCACTGCATGTCACTCTCTCCTGGTGGCTGGTCAGCAGGCCTCAGTAGCTCTGCATTGACTTGGGAAAGCCAGGTAGAAATGATGAAGGCTTAGCCAACTCTCTTTTCCATTTCTTAAGGCAGAAGATAAATTTAAATTAAGGAAGAAAGTTGTTTCTAGATTTTCCACAACAGAGCTCTTTCATAAACATCAGAGAGATGTATGAGGTCCCTTTGTAAGACTGATGACATGCATGTGTTAGAGGCTTTCGTTTTGAAGTAGTCCTATGACAGATGTGTGCTTGTCCACAGTTATGTTAATGTCTTGAAACCAGTGGATAATTCTCACCCTGGTACTCATACTGGAGAAGATAAAGCAGTCAGGAAGCATCCATTGTATGATACAACATTAAGACATATATCTTCTTTTTAAAAATTTTTTAGATTTTTTAATAATTTTTTTATACACAAGATCTTGCTCTGTCACCCAGACTGGAGTACAGTGGCACCATGATAGTTCCCTGTAGCCTCCAACTCCTGGATACAAGCAATCCTCTTGCCTCAGCCTCCTGAGTAGCTGGGACTACAGACACATGCCACCACACTTGGCTAATTTTTCTTATTTTTATGGGATCTTGTTGTATTGCCCAGGCTGGTCTTGAATGCCTTGGCTCAAGAGATCCTCTTGCCTTGGCTTCCGAAAGTGCTGGGATTGCAGGTGTGAGCCATCGTGCCCAGCCAAGACATATATTTTCTTTTGAATTAGATTTCAGGAATGGTTTTCTTCTTTCGAAGGATGAGTCAAGATAGTAGGAAGATTTAGCCCAATTTATCTAGTTTCATGAAAATTAATTGTTTCCTTTTTGGATCTTAGTCAATGTTATTGACTGAGGCTCAAAAACATTTTAGTATATTTTGTCCTTGTCTTAGTGCCAACTCCATTCTGAGTTCTATCAATTGCTTTTATCTTTGAGGTCTGGTGTGAGACATTAAATGTCTATTCTTTTAAGCAAGATAAATGAGAATATAATTTTTTTTTTTTTTTTTTGAGACAGAGTCTCACTTTGTTGCCCTGGCTAGAGTGAGTGCCGTGGTGTCAGCCCAGCTCACAGCAACCTCAGACTCCTGGGCTCAAGCGATCCTCCTGCCTCAGCCTCCCGAGTAGCTGGGACTACAGGCATGTGCCACCATGTCCGGCTAATTTTTTCTATATATTTTTAGTTGTCCAATTAATTTCTTTCTATTTTTGGTAGAGACGGGGTCTCGTTCTTGCTCAGGCTGGTCTCGAACTCCTGAGCTCAAACAATCCACCCGCCTCAGCCTCCCAGAGTGCTAGGATTACAGGCGTGAGCCACCGCGCCCGGCCGAGAATATAATTTTATCACTATATT
>CAUYSK010046321.1:0-34173 GCA_963575035.1 Avahi laniger
CTTCTTCTGCTGGATTTGGGTTCGATCTGTTCTTCTTTTTCCAGTTCTTTGAGTTGATGCATTAGGTTGTCTATTTGTGCTCTTTTTGACTTTTGAATATAGGCATTTATGGAAATAACCTTTCCTCTCAGGACTGCTTTGGTTGTGTCCCACAGGTATTGATAACTTGTGTCACCTTTGTCATTTAGTTCAAAGAATATTTTGATTTCCCTCTTTACTTATGCATCATATGGAACCAGAGAAGACCCCACATAGCAAAAACAATTCTAGGAAATAAAAACAAAATGGGAGGTATAAATTTATCAGACTTCAAACTTTCTTATAAGGTTGTAATAATCAAAACAGCTTGGTACTGGCACAAAAATAGAGCCATTGACCAGTGGAACAGAACTGAGAACCCAGATATAAAACCATCCTCATATAACCATATAATCTTTGACAAAGCAGATGAAAACATACACTGCGGAAAAGAATCCTTATTCAATAAATGGTTCTGGGAAAATTGGATAGCCACATATAGAAGACTGAATTAGGATACACACCTTTCACCTCTCACAAAAATCAACTCACGCTGGGTTACAGATTTAAACCTAAGGAGTGAAACTATTCAAATTCTAGAGGAAAGTGTTGGAAATACTCTTCTAGACATTGGCCTAGGCAAAGAATTTATGAAGAAGACTCCAAAGGCAATCACAGCAACAATAAAAGTAAATAAATGGGACCTGATCAAATTAAAAAGCTTCTGCACAGCCAAAGAAACTGTCACAAGAGCAAACAGACAGCCTACAGAATGGAAGGAAATTTTTGCATGCTACAAATCCAATAAAGGGCTGATAACTAGAATCTACTTAGAATTCGGGAAAATCAACAAGAAAAAATCAAACAACCCTATCAAAAAGTGGGCAAAGGATATGAACAGAAACTTTTCAAAAGAAGACAGAATAATGGCCAAAAACATATGAAAAAGTGCTCAACATCTCTAATCACCAAGGAATTGCAAATCAAAACCACAATGTGATATCATTTATCTCCAGTGAGACTGGCCTTTATAGAAAAGTCCCAAAACAATAAATGTTGGTGTGGATGTGGAGGGATAGGAACACTCATACACTGCTGGTTGGACTACAAACTAGTGCAACCTCTGTGGAAAGCAATATGGAGCCACCTTAAAGAGATACAAGTAGAACTACCATTTGATCCAGCAATACCATTGCTGGGTATCTACCCTGAAGAACAAAAGACACTCTATGAAAAAGATGACTGCACCTGAATGTTTATAGCAGCACAATTCACAATTGCAAAGATATGGAAACAACCCAAGTGCCCATCAATACATAAGTGGATTTATAAAATGTGGTATATGTATACCATGGAGTACTGTTCAGCTTTAAGAAACAATGGTGATATAGCACCTCTTGTATTCTCCTGGATAGAGCTGGAACACATTCTACTAAGTGAAATATCGCAAGAATGGAAAAACAATCACCACATGTACTCACCATCAAATTGGTATTAACTGATCAACACATAAGTGCACATATAAGAATAACATTTATTGGATGTCTGGCAGGGGACAGGGGGAGGAGGGAGGAGGGGATGGATATATGCATACAAAAAGAGTGCGGTGCGCACAATCTGGGCAATGGGCACGCTTGAAGCTCAGACTTGGAGGGGGAGGGGGGAAGGGCAACATACATAATCTAAACATTTGTGCCCCCATAATATGCTGAAATAAATAAAAAATAAAAGACAAAAAAAGTCTTATAAAACAGTACTGCAAAGGAGAAAAGAATGTAAGTAGGTATCATTGAACACAATGAATAGAACAGTATCTCACACATCACTACTTATATTGAACATAAACAGTCTTAATTATTCATTTAAACGATATAGACTGGCTGAATGGATGAAAAAACATACCTCAAGTTTGTGCTGTCTCCAAGGAACCCATCTAAGCCACAAGAATACTCATAGACTAATGGTAAAAAAATACTCCAAACTAATAGAAACCAAAAGTGAGCAGGAGTAGCTATTCTGATATCAGGTAAAACAGACTTTAAATCAACAATGATAAAGACAAAGATGGTCATTATATAAGGATAAAGGAAGTAATCCAGCAAGAAGATGTAACAATTTAACCATATATATGCACCTAACACAAGAGTTCTCAGATTCATAAAACAAATTCTACCAGAGCTAAACAAAGAAAGAAACGACAACATCATAATTTGCTGGGGACTTCAACCCTCCACTGACAGAACTAAACAGATCATTGAGGGAGAATATCAACAAGGAAATACTGGACTTACACAGGACTCTAGAACAAAAGGACCTAACAGATATCTACAGAACATGCTACCCACAAACTTCAGAATGTACCTTCTTCTCATCAATACATGGGACATTTTCCAAAATTTATCATATGTTAATCCACAAAACAAGTCTCAGAAAAATTAAATCATTCTATAATTTCAATCTTTCTCAAATCACAATGGAATAAAACAAGAAATCAACTCCAAGAGGGACTCTCAAATCTACATGAAGTCATGGAAATTAAATAACCTGCTGCTGAATGATGCTTGGATCAATGATGAAATTAAGATGAAAATCAAAATATTGTTTGAACTGAATGACAAACATGACACAAGCATTCAAAATCTGTGGGATACAAAAAAAGAAGTTTGTAAGTGGAAAGTTCATAGCCTTAAATGCTTACATCAAAAAGACAGAAAAATCATAAATTAACAACCTAATGTCACACCTCAAGGAACTAACAACAGAAGAACAAACCAAACTCAAAGACAGAAGAAGAAAAGAAATAACAAAGATTAAAGCAGAACTAAGCAAAATGGAAAATAAAAACAAAATTACAAAGAATAAATTAAACAAAAAGTTGGTTCTTTGAAGAGATAAACAAAATTAGTAGACATCTAGCTACATTAACCAGAAATAGAAGAGAAAGGACCGAAATAAGCTCAATCATAAACAAAAAAGGAAGACATTACAACTGATACCACAGAAATACAAAATATCATCTGGGACTATGATGAACACTCCTACACGCACAAACTAGAAAATGTAAAGGAAATGGATAAATTTTTGGAAACACATGACTTCCCAAGCTTCAATAAGAAACAAATAGAAATCCTGAATACACCAATAACAAATAATCAGATTAAAACAGTAATAAAAACTCCCCCCTCCAAAAAAAATGTTCTGGATCGGAGAGATTCACAGACAAATTCTACCAGTCCCACAAAGAAGAATTGACATCCATTCTGTTGGAAGTGTTCCATAACATCAAGAAGGGCAGAATCCTCCCTAACTCATTCTATTAAGCCAGCATCACCCTGATACCAAAGCCTGGAAAGGACACAACAAAAAAAGAAAACTACAGACCAATATCCCTTTTGAACACAGATCCCTTTTCAACAGTGTACTGGCAACAAAAAAAAGAAACAAATGAGACTTTAATTAAATTAAAAAGTTTTTCCACAGTGACGGAAATATTCAACAAAGTAAATAAACAACCTATAGAATGGGAGAAATTATTTGCAAACTATACATCTGACAAAAGGCTAATATCTAGAATCTACAAAGAACTCAAACAAATCAGCAAGAAAAAGGCAAAAAGACCATCACAAAGTGGGCACAAGACATGAACAGACTCTTCTCAAAAGAAGATAAACAAATGGCCAAAAAAAAAACACGAAAAATTTTTTACATCACCAATTATCAGGGAAATGCAAGTTAAAACCGCGATGAGATACCACCCTACCCCTGTCAGAATCACCATTATTAAAAAGTAAACAGCAATAGACGTTGGTGTGGTTGTGGTGAAAAAGGAATGCTTACATACTCTTGGTCGAAATGTAAATTTGTACAACTGCTATGAAAAGCAGTATGGAGATTCCTCAAAGAACTAAAAGTACACCTACTTTTCAGTCTAGCAATCCCCCTACTGGGTATCTACCCAAAGGAAAAGAAGTCATTTCTTGCACCTGAATGTTCATTATAGCGCAATTCACTATGGCACAGATATGGAATGAACCTAAGTGCTCATCAACTGATAAGTGGATTAAGAAACTCAGCCATAAAAGGAATGAAATAATGTCTTTGAAGCAACTTGGATGGAAGCGGAAACCATTATTCTAAATAAAGTATCTTGAGAATGGAAAAACAGATGTCACAAGTTCTTGCTTATAAGTGGGAACTAAATGAAGGATATATATGGTCATCAAGAGCTGCAATGGACACTGGAAACTAAGAAGGGGGAGGGAGGTGAGAGATAAAAATCTACCTATTGAGTACAATGTACACTATTCTGGTGGGGGGTACACTGAAAGCCTTGACTTCAGCATGACACAATTTATCCATGTAACAAAAACCACTCGCACCCCAAATATTTTTGAAATTAAAAAAGTAAAAATGTATACAGCAAAGGATTCCTTGATGAGAAATATTCTTTTGCACTGAATGAAGTAGAAAGTAATGTATGTGACTGAAAAGAGATTTTAAATAAAGGAGCATTTAGATTACTTTTTAAAAATTTAATTATACTATTTTCCAAACTAGCCGCAATTTACTTTCTAGGATTATAATACATAAACAGTCTGATCATACTTCTTCCTAAACACATTTTACCAGGTGGATTAATTTTTGATCTTTTAAGCACAGCTAGCCTTTCCACACACCACCTCAAGATCAACTTTAACACCTGTTCCAGATATTTGCTGAGAACTTACTTCCAGCTTTTCAAATGTCAATTCACCCAGGAATTCTTCTTAGAAGAAGAGTTTAACTAAAGTTAAAGAAAAAAATCTCTAAACTCTCTCTCCTGGACTAACAATATTTATCATATACATAATGTATAGTGATTTAGGACACTTTATCTGCCATAGTAGAGAGTGACCTATTCAAAAACAAAGATGAACTCTTCCTCTGTTTCACCGACAACGCCCAGCAGAGTGCGTACATAGTGGAATAGTAAAAGTTTATGAATGTGACTAATTGATCCGTCACCATCATTACAAACTAATTCACTTTTAAATTCCTGAAGCTTCAGTTGCTTTGTCTAAATACATGCCTGTAATCCTAGTACTCTGGGAGGCTCAGGCGGGTGGATTGTTTGAGCTCAGGAGTTCGAAACCAGCCTGAGCAAGAGCGAGACCCCGTCTCTACCAAAAATAGAAATAAATTATCTAGACAACTAAAAATATATAGAAAAAATTAGTCGGGCGTGGTGTCGCATGCCTGTAGTCCCAGCTATTCGGGAGGCTGAGGCAGGAGGATCGCTTGAGCCCAGGAGTTTGAGGTTGCTGTGAGCTAGGCTGATGCCATGGCACTCTAGCCTGGGCAACAGAGCAAGACTCTCTCAAAAAAAAAGAAATCAATCGAGAAAGTAAATGTGGGATATGAACTTGGAGAGTGGTAGGATGGTCCTCAATTGATTTGGAAGATGTCTTAGTCCATTCTTGATGCTATAACAAAATGCCATAGACTAGGTAATCTGTAAATAAGAGAAGTTTATTTTTCACAATATTGAAGGCTGGGAAGTGCAAGATCAAGATTCGGCTACTGGTGAGGGCTTGTGCCTCCTTGCTGCATCCTCACGTGGTGAGGGGCAAGAGGGATGACGACTGTGTGCTCGCGTGCCTAGGAGACAGAAGGGCACAAGGGGCGAATGTGCCTTTGCATTTCTTTTACAGTCAGTAACCTTATTCCTGAGGGCTTTTCCCTTATAAAGGCTCCACTTCTTAATGCTATCACATTGATAATTAAGTTTCAACACATGAAGTTTGCAGAGACACAAACATTCAAACCACAGAAGAAGCTTTATAGGCTATGTGGTGTTGTGTCAAAGTCACTGCAATTGTTGCCGGGATGATCTGGGTTGCGGTATTTCCTCTGCTGATTGTATGATTATTGACAAGCTCCATCTCTGACGGTATTTCAAACTTTAATTTTCACATAGAAATCACTTATTTATCATTTTCATATGCTGGACACCATACAAGGTACTTAGATTAAAAGAATAATAAGACACTACCCTGTAGCTAAAGGAGCCTTGAAGTATTATTCTGTGTCTAGCTAAGAAGTGCAGACATTTTCCTGTAAATCACTGGTTTTTAAATGATGCTTCTTGAAGTCTTAATGTTCTTCGGAGGCTCTCCAGGGCCTCTGATAATGAAAGGATGTGAGGCAGGGATGCGGAGGGCTAGAAGTTAAACTGGTTGGAATCGAGGTCTTTTACTTTAACCATTTTAGCTTTTCTTTTATCTATTTTTATTTGAGGGTTCTGCATAAGATTGAGCTTGACAACGAATATTATTTTAAAAATAAAAAGGATGACAAAGTTCTGCTGTGAAATATGAAGAATAATGTACAGGGCCTACGCATGAATGAGATTGAGTGTGTCCCAGAGAAAGTGGCCAGAAAAGGAGTGGTGGATTCTGCAGAAACTGAAGTGGTAACAAAATGACCGCATTGGGAAGGATGCTCGTGTTCTCTGATAAGATGATGTGCTGCGCTCAGAGACTCAGAGCAGTATTCAGCATTTGTTCTTCCTCTTTTTGGCCATTTTCACATGCCATTAATTTCTCTCTCCTGCCGACGCTGCCCTCTTCTCAGCAGCATGGCTGTCTAATCGTTACTGCACGCTGCTGGTTCCTGGAGAGGTGGGTGGTCTGGCTGATTCTTATCCTCCAGCCAAGATTGACCTATTCACTCGGGGACTCTAGGCCTCACAACACTGGTATCAAAAGGCTTCCAGGCTTCTTCTTTATAAAATACCTATTAGCACATGTTTCCGTGAATCTATCATTCTCCAGCATGTGGATATAAAGCAATCATTTAATTGATCCTGTAGTGATCCCTTTGGGCTCTCAGTCTCTACTTGGTATTTTCCTAGTTCTCACTCTATTTGAATGGGTTACAATTTTTGTTTTGCTAATACATTTGAAGGCTAGAAATTTTGGCAACACATTTGAAGAAATACAACTTTGCTAAACGAGTCATCAGTCATTATTACACAATCACCACTTAACTATATCAAGGTCTTGCTAGGACTATAAAAGCATCTACAGACCATCTGAATCTAAATTTAATCTTCATGATACACTGAGTAATTGTGATCAAGATATATGAGTTTTTAATCTTTCAAAACCTTGATATTCTTTGAAGTTTAGATGAAATAATCCATGTAATACACTTTGTGTAATGCTCACCACATATTTGTTGTTCAATAAAAGTTAACTATTTTATTATTTTCAAATTATCATATCATTATTATTTTTAGAACCCAATAATTTGCATTGTATTACCTTTTTGTTTCCCATCCAGATTTTGTCCCTTGAATATTCTTGAGGAAAAGTTTTTTATGAAGTTTAGTAACTCACAGGCTTAATTCTTACTCATTTGCAGCTACCTTGCCTTGCATGATGCTGCCTGGCCTACACAGCTAGTGTTCCATTTGATGATCCATACACCTTTTACATTTTGGTTAGAATTAGGAGATAAACCAGCAAAATTTTAGATAATATCACATGCCCCATGACAGTTGGAGAAAAAATACTGGGCTATGACATAAAATCTCTGAGTGAAAGCAGCTGCAAGGATTGTTGATAAAGCATTGAACTGGGACTGAAGAAATTGGAATTCTACCTTAGCTCTCAATTTTTTTTATTTCAGAATATTAAGGGGGTACAAACATTTTGGTTACAAATAATGCCTTTGCCTCACCCAAGCCAGGGCTACAAGCGTGCCTTTCCCCCATACAGTGAGCTCTGTATCCATTAGTCGTGAGTTTACCCACTCCCACCCTTCAACACCCTGTGAATATTACTACCATGTGAGCATCTCAGTGTTGATCAGTTGGTACCAATTTAATGGCAAGTACATGTGGTGTTTATTCTTCCATCCTTTTGATACCTAACTTCAGAGGATGGGCTCAAGCTCTATCCAGGATAATATAAGAGGTGCTAGATTGCCATTGTTTTTTGTAATTGAGTAGTATTCCATAGTATACATATTCCACATTTTATTAATCCACTCATGGATTGAAGGGCACTTGGATTGTTTCCACATTCTTGCAATAGTGAATTGTGCTGCCATAAACACTCGAGTGCAGATGTCTTTATTATAGAATGTCCTTTGTTCCTTTGGGTAGATGCCTAGTAGTGTTATTGCTGGATCAAATGGTTTTTCTATTTTTAGGTCTTTGAGGTGTCTCCAAATTCTTTTCCGCAGAAGTTGCACTAATTTGCAGTCTCACCAGCAGTGTGAGAGTGTTCCTATCTCTCCACATCCTCATCAGCATTTGTTGTTCTGGGATTTTTTTTTTTAAATAAAGGCCAATCTCACTGGGGTTAAGTGATAACTCATTGCATTTTCTTTTGCATGCTTTAAGCCATGCTTACCTTTTAGATATTGCTAATCTACTATAATGTTTGATGATCTATGCAAAATTTTGTCCATTTAAAACTTCTTAAAGAGAGATAGACCTATTCTTACCCAGTGTTTGGAAATAGGGTATGTAGAGTATTCTAGACTTCTCCACTATCCATTTAAGTTCAAACAAAGACCATTTCCCCATCCACCCTCATCTTTGAATCTTTCTGAGCCAAATCACAAATGTCTTCTCTATTGTCAGGATCTAAGCCATTCTAGGAAATTAGATGAAGACTCTTTTTAATTTCTGCACAAGTGCAGTATTATAAGCCATTTTATATTAACTAGTGAGTTATATGTGGCAGTTATAAGTTACTGTCATTGGATCAGTTATTTAATCTTTCTAAATTCCAATGTTATTTCCTTTAAAATGGGAATAATAATTTTTATTCTAGAGGCTGGTTGCATGAATTAGGTGAGTTCATATTTATAAAACATCTGTTCTAGTCTGGTACAGAGTATGCACTCAAAATTTATTTGATTTTTTATTACACATATTATTTTAAAATATTTAGTTTTATAACTTACAGAAAGGCCTTGGATTTGAATGCAAACTTCCTCTTGAATTTCATAATTACATCATTTTTGGAATTGGGTTGTAAAATAAAAAAAAGAATTTTATAATTATAATAGGATCTACATTACATCTAGTTAGATGTAGCTATACTCAACATTCTTCCTGCATCTATTTCACATGAGAAACTAACACTGATGGTAAAAATGGAAATTGCAAGTGATATTGCTGCTATAAACTCAAAGAGTGCAAAAGTGAGTTAAAGTACACAAAGTAATTTAGAAGAATTTAATAATATATTTTAATATATGAGTCCAAAATTATGATGTTACATGTAAACTAAGGAGAAAAGAAAGTGTGCCCGGATCAATGTTCAGTGAAAAAGTCTACTTCCTAGGAGCTCAGGTCTGTTGTAGTATATTTCACATACAGAGTGACACATAATATTTTAAAGTCCCATTAGTTGTTAAGTTATAAGTCATGTCTCCATTTACTCTCCAGTGAGAGAAATGGAGTTTTAATGGCATGTTGAATTGTATTGTAAATCTTCCAGTGTGATCACAATTAATTCATAATATTGTTTGATTTAGCAGTATGACTGAATATGTTTGAGTATCATCCCAATTTTATGGGATAAGTCTGCATGTAAATTTAAACTTCGATGACTTTCCCAGACATTTAATAGGCTTCTTAGCTAGAATAGATTCTTATAGAATACACAATGAAACTTAATGCCTGGTTTCCCATGACTACGCAAAGAGTACCTTGCTAGACCACTTTTATTCTGTTCCATGACAGAATCATGGTGAAGTAAGGTTTATAACATTTTTTAAATTCATTTTCACCTGTGATTTCAGCATATCTGACATATATCAGCAAAAATTGTAAGATCTATTGTCTCTTCAAAGGAAAAAACACAGCCAAAGCCAAATATGTAAAATAAATAAAAGGAAAACTATTTTGATGACCTCTAAGTAGATAATCAGAATCGCCTTCTGCTTGTCTCACCCAGAAAGCCCTGAGAGAGCTATTCAGAGAAGTTGGAATACAAATTCACAGGTTTCTTAATTGAAAATGGACCAAAGAAAATTACAGAATTCTGTTTTCCACGTATGATTCTATTTCTCTGGAGTAATTTCACCTGGATTTATTCAATATGTATTACAAAAAATATAATTTACTTACACTCCAGTGATACATACACTTATGTATCCTTTTTCTTCTTATTAAAAAAACATAAGAAGATCATATGTTACTGCCAGACATGGAAACATATTAGTATTATTTATTTCTTTAAGCAGGTCCTGAAGTTCTTAAATTCAGCTCACTTTTGGTGATCTGATTTCCTTTTTTAAATCAATTTGCACTAGTTTAATTCGTTTAGTAATTCTCCCACTTTTTTTTAAACCCATTAAACTACTGGGTGGTTATTCACTTGTCATTACCAAATATTCCTTATTCGTTTTAGCATATACACTCAAAATAAGAGACATTTTAGTGAAGACCTGATGAGTTACAGCCCAGGGCTGAAGTGTATGTGCAGTAATATGTCAACTCCAAAGGGCACAGTTACGTTATAAACTATGTACAAACACAAATGGCAACCTAAAATCTGACTTTTTTGTTTTGTTTTCTTTTTACTGGGGATATTGCCTATCTGGAAGGCAAGGGACTCTCTCTAATACCTATCTCTATAGGATTTGGAGTACATGTTCTCTTTTCGTTTGAGCATGTAGCATGCCACTCAAATGTCCTTTGACATAGCTCCAGGAGGTGCTCTTAATTCTTTTTAAGAAGGTAGGTAAATTTAGGGGCTCACATGAGTACAAGAAGGTAGGTAAAATTAGGGGCTCACATGAGTACAATCTCTTAATGACAGCAATTTCTTACACATATTGAATATCAATATTCAATGGAGAGTTATGATATCACTTCAACTTCAGGGTCAATATCAGACAAGGGATGAAAGAAGGACCTTAGAAACAATGGAGCAGAAGACAATGATTCTAAGGCAACCAGAACTGATGGTGGTACCTGTAATGAAAGAAGAATAACAAGCATAGGTATCTAGAAGAAGCATGGAAAAAATTATAGCAAAGGAAAGAACATGAATTTGTATTTCAGCTAACAAAATAGGTGGGAGGTAAGAATCGAAAACTTAGATTGTAGCTCACATCCTTGATTTTCTTTAAATTATAAGCATTCTCTGAGGAAATAGGATGAACACATACGAATCTATATTTAACACACAATTATAATTATATACATATCAATTTACTATACTCCTCATAAATATATATATAAAGATGCCTAACAAAATGCTAGCAAATAAAATTTAGCAATGTATAAAAGGAATTATACACCGTAGCCAAGTGGAATTTATTCCAGGCATGTAAGGCTAGCTCAATATTTGGAAGTTTATCAGTGTAATTCACTATATTATCAGGTCAAAGAAGAAAATATTACTATTGATATGATACATGATTATAATACATGATAATATCAATTAATGCAGACAAAAGATCAGACAAAATTCACTACTCATTCATGATAAAACTTCTTAGAAAATATTATGATATAATCATAATTATAATATTTGCAAAAGACTAATACCTAGAATATATAAAAGGCTTACTTAACAGTAAAAATTAAATAATCCAATTAGAAAATGGACAGGAGACATGACCAAATATTTCACTGAAGAGAATATGCAGATGGAAAAAAAGCAAATGAAAAGGTGTTTGACATGATTAGCCATTAAGAAAGTGAAAATTCAAATCACTGATCCTCACTCCACACCTATGATAATGGCTAAAGGAAAAAATAGTGACAGAACCAAATGCTCATAAGGATCTGGAGAAACTGGATCACTCGTACATTCCTAGCAAGACTGCAAATGGTACGGCTACTGTGGGAAACAGTTTGACAGTATATTAACAAACTAAACATACAACTACCATATTACTTAGCAATTATACTCTTGGGCATTTATCCCAGAAATGAAGACTTACATTCATGCAAAAACCTATATACAAATGTTCACAACAGCTTTATGCATAACAGCCAAAAGTAGAAGCAACCTAGAAGTCCTTCAGCAGGTGAAAGTTTTAACACACTGTAGCATATCTATAGGGAATATTATTCAACAGGAAAAAAGGAAACAAACTACTTGATATACAAAACAACTTGAATGAGTCTCCAAAGAATTATGCAGTATTAAAAAAGCCAATCCTGAAAGTTTACATGCTGCATGATTCCATTTATATAACTTTATTAAAAAGACAATATAGGAATGGAAAGCATATTAATCATTTTCATGGATTAAGAATGGCAGAGGAGTATGGGAGGGAAGTGGTTGTGGCTACAAAAAGGCAATGTAAAAGATACTTGATAGAGTAGGGGATTGTTCTGCATCTTAACTGTATCAGTGTCAAGGTCAATATCCTGGTTGTGATATTTTACTATATAGTTGCAAGATGTTACCCCTGGGAGAAACTAGGTTTGCAGTACACAGTATCTCTGTATTATTTGTTACAAATGCATGTGAATCTCTAATCATTTACAAATGAAAAATTTAATTTAAAAAAGCTTAGCAGTCATTAACTGCATGAGAGAAATATATTTGATATGTAATTTGTTATTTATTTTTAAAATCACTTTTGTAATTCTTTTTTTATTTCAGCATATTATGGGGGTACAGATGTTTAGCTTACGTATGTTGACCTTGCCCCTCCTCACCCCCCAAGTCAGAGCTTCAAGTGTATCCATCTCCTAGATCATGAGCATCGCACTCATTATATATGTATATATCCATATCCTCCTTCCCCCTCCCACCTGACCCACACCCAGTAAATGCTATGCTTATATGTGCACTTGGGTGTTGATCAATGAAACCAATTTGCTGGTGAGTACATGTGGTGCTTGTTTTTCCATCCTTGGGATACTTCACTTAGTAGAATGTGTTCCAGCTCTATCCAGGAGAATGCAAGAGGTGCTATATCATCATTGTTTGTTATAGCTAAATAGTACTCCATGGTATACATATACCACATTTTATTAATCCACTCATGTATTGATGGGCACTTGGTTTGTTTCCACATCTTTAAAATTGTGAATTGTACCGCTATAAACATTCAGGTGCAGGTGTCTTTTTCATAGAGTGTCTTTTGTTCTTTTGAGTAGATGTCCAGTAATGGGATTGCTTGATCAAATGATAATTCTACTTGTATCTCTTTAAGGTATTTCCATATTGCTTTCCACAGAGGTTGCACTAGTTTGCAGTCCCACCAGCAGTGTATGAGTGTTCCTATCTCCCCGCATCCATGCCAACATTTCTTGTTTGGGGACTTTCTGATAAAAGCCATTCTCACTGGAGATAAGTGATATCTCATTGTGGTTTTGATTTGCATTTCCTTGATGATTCGAGATGTTGAGCATTTTTACATATGTTTTTTTGACCATTATTCTGTCTTCTTTTGAAAAGTTTTTGTTCATGTACTTTGCTCACTTTTTGATATGGTTGTTTGATTTTTTTCTTGCTGGTTTTCCTGAATTCTAAATAGATTCTAGTTATAAGCCCTTTATCAGATTTGCAGCATGTGAAAATTTCCTCCCATTCTGTAAGTTGTCTGTTTGCTCTGGTGACAGTTTCCTTGGCTGTGCAGAACCTTTTTAATTTGATCAGGTCTCATTTACTTCTTTTTGTTGTTGCTGTGATTGCCTTTGGGGTCTTCTTCATAAATTTTTTGCCTAGGCCAATGTCTAGAAGAGTATTTCCAATGTTTTCCTCTAGAATTCTAATAGTTTTACACCTTAGGTTTAAGTCTGTTACCCGGCGTGAGTGATTTTTGTGAGAGGTGAAAGGTGTGGATCCTGCTTCAGTCTTCTACATGTGGCTGACCAGTTTTCCCAGCACCTTTTATTGAATAAGGATTCTTTTCCCCAGTGTATGTTTTTGTCTGCCTTGTCAAAGATTAGATGGCTATATGAAGATGGTTTTATATCTGGGTTCTCAGTTCCGTTCCACTGGTCAATGACTCTGTTCTTGTGCCAGTACCAAGCTGATTTGATTACTACAGCCTTGTACTATAGTTTGAAGTATGGTATATTGATACCTCCCATTTTGTTTTTATTGCCTAGGATTGCTTTTGCCATACAGGGTCTTCTCTGTTTCCATATGAAGAGTAGAATAAATTTTTATGTATCTGTGAGAAATGATGTTGGTATTTTAATAGAGATTGCATTCAATCTGTTGATCACTTTAGGTAGTATAGACATTTTAACGATGTTGATTCTGCTGACTCACGAGCATGGTATGGTTTTCCACTTGTTTATGTCCTCTGCTATTCCCTTCCTCAATGTTTCATAGTTCTTCCTGGAGAAGTCTTTTACCTCCTTAGTTAGATATATTCATAGGTACTTTATTTTCTTTCTTCCTATTGTGAGGGAAATTTAGTCTTTGATTTGGTTCTCTGTTTGATTGCTATTGGCATATATGAATGTCTCTGATTTCTGTGTATTGATTTTGTATTCTGAGACTTTACTGAATTTATTTATCAATTCCAGGAGCCTCTTGGTTGAATCCTTGGAGTTTTCTAGATATAATGTCATTTCACCAGCAGATTTTGAGAGTTTGATCTCTTCTTCTCCCATTTGGTTGCCTTTAATTCCACTCTGTTATCTGATTGCTGTGGCCAGGACTTCCAGCACTACGTAGAATACAAGTGGAGATAGTGGGCAACCTTGTCTGGTTCCAGTTCTAAGTGGGAATGTTTTCAGTTTTTCCCCATTTAGTATGATGTTGGCTGTGGTTTGTCATAAATGGCTTGTATCATTTTTAGGTAAGCCCCATCTATGCCTATTTTGTTAAGCGTTCTTATCATAAAAGAGTGTTGAATTTTGTCAAATGCTTTTTTTGTATCTATTGAGAGGATCATATGGTCTTTGTTTTTGCTATTGTTTATGTGGTGAATTACATTTATAGATTTGTGTATGTCGAATCATCCCTGCATCTCTGGGATGAAGCCCACTTGGTCATGATGGATTATTTTCTTGATAAGTACCTGGATTCAGTTAGCTATAATTTTGTTGAGAATATTTGCATCTATATTCATAAGGGATATTGGTCTGCAGTTTTCCTTTTTTGTTGCATCCTTTCTGGTTTTGGTATCAGGGTTATGTTGGCTTCATAAAATGTGTTGGGGAGGATTCCATCCTTCTTGATGTTGTGGAATAATTTCTGCAGGATAGGCACCAGTTTTTATTTGTAGGTGTGGTAAAATTCAGGTGTGAAACCATGTGGTCTGGGACTTTTCTTTTTAGGAAAGTTTTTTATTGCTGTTTCAATTTCAGTCTTTGATATTGATCTGTTCAGAAATTCTATTTCTTCCTGGTTGAGCCTAGGAAGACTGTGTGTTCCTAAAATTTTGTCCGTTTCCTCCACATTTTCCAGTTTGTGTTCATAAAGGTTTTTGTAATATTCATAAAGTATATCTTTTATTTCTGTGACATTGGTTGTAATTTCTCCTTTTTTGCTCCTGACCGAGGATAGTAGAGATTTTTTTTTCTGCTTTTCGTTAGTCTATCCTCAGGCATGTCAATTTTGTTTAGTGTTTCAAAGAACCAACTTTTTGTTTTTTTAATCTTCCATATAGTTTCCCTGTTGTCAATTTCCTTTAGTTCTGATTTCATCTTATTAACTTCACTTGTTCTGCTGGGTTTGGGGTGAGTCTGTTCTTCTTTTTCCAGCTCTTTGAGTCAATTCATTAGGTTGTCCATTTGTGATCTTTCTGACTTATGGATATCGGCATTTATGGAAATAAACTTTCCTCTCAGGACTGCTGCAGCTGTGTCCCACAGATTTTGATACTTTGTGTCTCCTTTGTCATTTAGTTCAAAGAATCTTTTTATTTCCATCTTTATTTCCTCATTTATGAAGTAATCATTCAGCGGAAGATTGTTTAGACTTTGTGTAGAGGTAAGAGTTTATGTTGGGATTAATTTATAATTTTATTCTACTGTGATCTGAGAAGATAATTTCTATTAGATACTTGGCTTGTATTTTTTTTATCCATTCGGTCAGCCTGTGTCTCTTGAGTAGGGAGTTCAAGCCATTTTTAAGATAGGATTTATGTCCTAGAATATGGTCAATCTTAGAGAATGTCCCATGAGCTGATGAGAAGAATGTCTATTCAGTGGTCTTTGGGTAGACTGTCCTGTAAATGTCAGTCAGGCCCATTTGTTCTAGAGTTCTGTTTAAATACATTATTTCTTTGTTAATTTTCTGTTTGGAGGATCTGTCCTGTGCTGTCAGTGGGGTGTTGAAGTCTCCAACTATTATGGTGTTGCTGTTTATCAATTTGTTTAGATCAAGTAGAGTTTGCTTTATGAATATGGGTGCACCTAAGTTGGGTGCATACATATTTAGAATTGTTATGTCTTCTTGTTGAACTGTACCCTTCACCATTATATAGTGACCCTCTTTGTCTTTCATTACTTTTGTTGATTTAAAAACTAAGTTTTCTGAAATCAAAACTGCCATGCCAGCCTTCTTTTGGCTTCCATTTGCTTGAAATATTGATTTCCACTTGTTTACCTTGATTCTAAATGCATCCTTACAGGTTAGATGTGTTTCCAGAAGACAGTAGATACTTGGCTTGTATTTTTTTTATCCATTCGGTCAGCCTGTGTCTCTTGAGTAGGGAGTTCAAGCCATTCACATTTACTGAGAGAACTGATAAGTGGGGAAAATTACTGTTCATTCTGCTGGGTTGAATTTTGTTGCTTTGTTTTCTCTCTTGAGCCATTGTGAAATCTAGCCTTTGATCTTTACCTTTTGAGTGGTTTTACATTCGTGAGTGTTTATTGTGTTGATCTTTGTGTAGCTCTGTTTTGAGTACTTCTTGGAGGGCTTATCTTGTCTTGGTGAATTCCTTCAGTCTTTGCTCATCTAAGAATGTCTTTATTTCTCCCTCATATACAAAGTTTTGAAGGGTACAGATTCTAGGCAGGGCATTATTCTGTCTCAGAAGAGTGAGAATGGGGCCCCAGTCTCTTCTTGCTTGTAAGGTTTCAGTTGAGAAGTCCGACATTATTCAGGTGGGCTTTTTTTTGTATGTTACCTGCTTTTTTCACCTTACATCTCGTAGAAGGGCCTCTTTAGTGGATGTTTTGGTCAGTCTGATGACTGCATGTCGTGGTGTCTTCCTATTAGCGTTGAATCTCCCAGGGGTCTTTTAGCTTCTTGTACCTGTATATCTAGATTTTTAGAAAGGCCTGGGAAGTTCTCCTCTATTACATCTTCAAATAGCTTATCCAACCCTTGTGTGTTTTCTTCTTCACCTTCAAGTATCTCCATAACCCTTAAGTTCGGTTTCTCCACATAATCCCACATTTCTTGTAGGGTTTGTTCTTTTGTCTTAATTCTCTGTCCTGTCTCTGTGACTGGCTTATTTAATTGGAAGGAGTTGTCTTCAATTTCTGAGATTCTTTCTTCTGTTTGATCTACCCTGTTCTTGAGGCTTTCCACTGTGTTTTGTAGTTCCCCGAATAAATTCTTCATTTCCAGGAGTTTGGTTTAATTTTTCTTTAATATTTCAATTTCTTTAGGGAATTTTTCTTCCAAGTCCTGAATTTTTTTTTTTTTTTGTGGTTTCTTTGTATCGGTGATCCATTTTTTTCTTGCATATCATTGAGTTTTCTTACAATCCATGTTTGAAATTCTTCTTCTGTCATTTTAGTGTTCTGAATTTGGTTAATGTCAATTGCTAGGGAGCTGCTGTTCCTCTTTGGGGGTGTGCTTTCCATTTGATTCTTCATACTTCCAGAGATCTTTCTCTGAGTCCTTCCCATCTGGATCAGCCATTGCTTCTCACCTTTCAGTGTTTGTTTGGAAAGTAACATGCCCTGTGTAGGTTCTGTTTCAGTAGATGCTGTAGGAGCAAGGCAGATCATAGCTGCTGCCTTTCAGCCTGGATGTGTACACTTCTATGGTTGCTTAATCTGTTGCGAGGGGGAGCCACTAATATGTTGTTCAGGGTTCTTCTACCACAGTTGGGAGGCTGCTCCTGATGGGAGGGGTTACTTGGGGTGCCTGTTTTGATCTCTTGCCAGTATTTTTGTCTGACCAGAAAAGTCACCGGGCTGTCAATTATTGATCTGCGCCAAGGCCCCGCAGATTCACTCTAGTTGCAGAGGGAAGGTCACTTTTCTTGTCTCGCCATACCTCCAGGGGTAGAGGCTACCACTTTCGGGGCAAAAGTTGTTGGCTAGGGGGAGGGGATGATTCCCCAGCCAGCCCAACACCCCATGACCTATAAGTCCCACAGGTTTTAGCCTCCCACGACTAGGGAAGTATTCAGAATTCACCCATTAAAAATGGGCCTGGCTAGTTGACCTTAGGTCATGTTAGGACAGAGCTTGTTATGAGAGACCCTGGGCTGGGGAAAGGGAGCTGCCCAACATGATATCACACTGCAGTGGCTGGGTTGTAGACCCCGAAAATGGTGACCGCTGACCCACAGAGGGCTAGCACTGGGGGTGATGGTTCAGGAGTTGGCAAGCGCCAGATCAGGGAGCTGAGTCATCAGGATGCTCCCTTGTCTCTTTTATGTCACCCTCCCACAATCTCGCGCCTGTCCAGCAGAAACTCTCGCTCTTACTGACCTGCTCTGGGAGGGCCTATTCACCCGCAGTGGTTTCCAGGTTAGAGTTTCCTACTTAGTGATCACCTCCATTGATCTGGACCCACTGGTACCAGAGACAAGTTTCCTGTCTCCTAATTACCTCCAGCACTTGCTCAGACCAGTCCCTCCCCCACCCAGTGCAGTCCTGGCACAGAGGTCCGGGGAGTTCATGATGCCTCCCCCTATTGTCTCCTCTCCACAGAGCCCCACATCTCCTGCCGCAATTCTGCACCGACTTCAGGCAGGTCTCTGTCTTGGTGGGTGTGGAAATCGGTGGGGAAGCAAGACTTTCTCTTGAGGGTCTGATCCCATTGCACTTGCTGGCCAGGAGGGCGCAACCATCCCACACTCCACTATCTATTGTCTGTCTTGCACTCTCCAGATTTCTTATTCCTATCTCCCGTTCACCTTTTTTTTTTTCCTGTTGTGTGTCCCATGCTGAATCTCCACAGATTCACATCGCTGTTCTTGTGGGAGAGCGATCCACTCATGTGTAGCAGACCAAGATCTATGCCTCTTTCTCCTGGAGCAGGAATCCAGGAGGTTACCTTTACTCTGCCACTTTTCCCCTCCTTTAAAATCATTTTGACATTAAAAATTTAATATAGTTGAGAAAACTTTAGGTCTCTTTCATAAATTAGAAGCTTTTCAAGTATGCCTGTGAAAATATTCCTCCTCCTTCTTCCAACCCACCAAAAAAATATGATGATAGATTGAGAATGGACTACAGACAACAACCCAATTTTGCATGCTTTTGTTTTACCTATAAAATATAAAAGTAAGGTGTTGCAAACCAACTTAAGCCAATTTCGTCTGCACACTTCTTACATTATTTTTGGTAGATAATGACAAGCCCTTAAAGACAGTTGAGGAAAAGATTAGTTTCTTCTCTAAAATCCCATTATGAGGTGTATGAGTAAGGTCAGATCAAATTGCATCAGTCACAAAGCCATTTTTTACACAAACATTTTATTAGTAAGCAAGAATTCAACTTGGTCATTCAACCTGTTCTGTGAGTTCAATGAAGTTTTCCCACTCTCTCTCTGTCTGCCTTTTAGTTGCCCTGATGATATATTACATGAAATTGTTCAATTGGGGCAGATCCAACAACATCCTAGAGGCAGGATTTTGAGTCCCTTTGATTCATAATCTTGCTATTAGAAATCCTCCTAAACCAATGTTGATTACAGCCTCAATTAAGGATCAAAGCTCCCTAAAAGTACAGATTACAGACCTCACTGGGTTTTCTTTAAATAATATGTTTATTAAAGGTGTTGTATTGTCTCTAGATTAGTTAAACCAATCCACCTATCTTGAATATTTTTAATTTTTCTGGTGAAATTTGTAACTTCAGTACGTTAGCCAAATGTCAGTTGCTGATCAAAAGACAGATAGACAGAAGGACTTAAATAGTGGCTTCTTCTGAAGGGTCACATATTACAGATCTTCTTCCATAGAACATTTATTAATGTCAATAAAATAGGATAGAGAAGTGATACTCTTAACAGGCAAATATATTCTACATTCTAATGAGGAAAAGGATCTAAATGAGATCCATAAAATGATTATGTTCCAGAAAATAATATTCTATTCATGTCAATAGGAGAGAACATATTTCATATTCAACTTGTGTATAATGAAGAGAATTTTGCTAGAGGAAAAAAGGTGGAGAAGGAGTTGGAATGTGTGAAGTCAGAAATGAGTGTTTCAGATTCGGTGCTAGGGGAAGAATGCTTTCAAAGCAAAGGATTCCTGAGTAGATTAGCAAAGACAAAGAGCCCAGAATATTAGGATTGGGGAAAAAAGGAAACAAAAGGCTAAGAACTGCGAGACTGAAGATTGTATAAAGTAAAAGCAAAACTTCTAAAGCAAGAACCCAGAGTGACAGCAGATCTAGGGATAGTGAAAGTGACTACAAAGACAGCACTTATTTATATGTGCCAAAAGAAGGTAAATCTGGGATTAGGGAAAAAACTCAGTCTGAGACTAGAAGATGTATAAAATAATACTGATCTTGTCCCAGACATTAGAAGCAATATGGCTTCTTGGAAAATAAGGCTGTAATTCTGACAGTCAATTGTTAGAGATCTAACTAGTGAATAAGGAAAAGAAACTTCTGGAAGAATATGTGTAATTACCATCTTAAAATAAGCAGTTTTCTTAAATTTTGTCAGATTTCATTTAATTCAGTTACTCATCAAAGTTACTAAGTGATATTACTTTGAACCAGATGGTATTACCTCAGTTAAAAAGTCAACTTTGAAGACTTAGATCAACAAGTATGGTTCTGACAGTGTAATCTATTTCACCTTTATAATGAGGAGGTAGTAACGAAAAGTAGATTCACCAGGATGAAACTGGAGACCTATTTTGTCTTTTACATGGCTTTCTGGAGGTTGCTTATGTGAAGTACTGTAGTACTAAGTCTTTAGCCTATATTTTGTTGCACTGACCAATAGACAGGACAAATATATTCTCCTAATGTCTTAGTCTCTTTGTGTTGCTATAACAAAATGCCACAGACTGGGTAATTTATAAAGAGCAGAAATTTGTATCTCACAGTTCTAGAGGCTGGAAGTTCAAGATAAAGCTACTGGCAGATTCAGGATCTAGTAAGTGTCTGGTCTCCGTTTCTAGGATGACTCCTTGTAGCTGTATCCTCTGGAGTGAAGAAATGCTTTGTCCTCATTTGGTGGAGTGAACAGAAGGGTGAAAAAAGTGTGAACTTCCTCCAACAAGCCCTTTTCTAAGAGCGCCTAATCCCATTCATGAGGGCAGAGCCCTAATGACTCAGTCACTCCCTAAAGGCCACATCTCTTAATACCATTGCATTAGGAATTAAGTTTCAACATGAATTTTGGAGGGAACTAAAACATTCAAATCATATTGCCTATTATCATGACTCTGCTCTAGGACTACCTGAAGCTTTCAGGCAATCACCTCTGAAATGACCCCAAAGCATTTGCCCGGTTGGCTTGAACAGGGGACCCCTTAAATAATCTAGTCACTTGGAGCCAAAGTAAACATGCTCTCCCTGGTCCTGTACTGGGGTGAAGTGCATGGGCTGCCCCAGATTTCAATGGCAGTCAAACCACACAACCTGTCATGGGGACCTTGGAACAGTGTGTTTAGCTGGGTGCTTGTAGCTCAGTCAGCAGCTAGCACAGTTATAGACACAGCTATTTCTGTGAAGTAGACTCTGATATTTTCATTTATGAAATATTCTAGGAAGTTTTTTGTGCTATAGGCCTGCTTAATCTTATGTCTATATCAGGCCTAGACAGATTGCCTAAAAATTCAAAAGGAAGACTTGAGTGACATCATTTAACTAGATCTCGGTTTAGCCCAGGGAGGATCGCTTTAGGGCCATTATATCTTCATACAGATTTCAGAAGGTTAGAGAACCATCTCCAAAAACTATCAGAAGACATTATGCAAAAAAGTATTTCATTGTCAAATAACTGGGAAATTCTAGATACAGCTACTTTACTGAAGGATTGTCAGAACTACTATTATACTCCATGTATTGCAAATCTCAGAAGAATAATTTATATGTACCAGCTGTTCCATACTTAAATGATTATAAAACACCTTTTTTTGTAAAGTCTCATAAGACTAGATTTCTGAGGATCATCCTTCAAGAAACTCTAGGTATGAATATTGCTCTGTTGTTCTAATGATGCCATGATATGTATTGGACCATCATTTTTATTGGCTACAAATTCTCTAATCTTGGCAAGCAATCATGAGTATGTCACTGTTAAAAATTGTGGCTTGATAAACATGAAATCACTCTCAAATAATGTCAAACAAAATTAAACTCCAGCATTATTTGTCATGCTTCCTGCCTTCAAGAAGCACAGATTGAACTGGGGGAAAGATGTAAACAAATTGATATAAGGTGATATAGATATACTAATAAGGTGGCTAAGCAAATGGAGCACTGTTTGTGCCTGGAAGAGCCATGAAAACATTTTGGAAGACTGTAAGAGGAAGTGGATTTTGTAGGATAATAAATACTCAGTTTTGAACATATTATGCTTGAGGATGCTCATTTATCATTCAAGTGGAGATGGTGAGAAGACAGCCGTATTAATGAGTCTGGAGTTCAGAGAAGAAGTGTTCGATGCAGAATAAATTAGAAATCATTTGTATGGCTTTAAAGCCCTCAGACTAGATGAGTTCACCAGCAGAGTCGTTGCATTCCAAGAAGGGAAACGACCAAGTACTGCAGCTCTTCAACATTGAGCAGACAAGAGAGTGAGGTGACCAGCAAGGAGAATGTGAAGGAACAGGTAGTGACGCGGCAGTGAAGCTGAGACAATGTTGAGTGTTCAGAGTCCAGCAAAGAAGAAACATTTGTGATTATCTAACCAGTCCTGCTCTCTAATCCAACTATATTTGGCACCTTCTGCAAATATTACCCAGGTGGGCCAAAGGTACCTGTATCTGTTCCTAATCTGGAGGTCAGGATGGAGTTTTGGCAATTTTCAATTATCTTCAGATGATAGTAAATAAAGCAACACAGATCCACAATCCCTAATCTGCTTTTCCAAATCCAGAAAGTTCCAAAAAAATCAAAAAGAGATTTGCCATTCACTGGTAACAACCTCATCTGTCGTTTACTATTTTTGGCAACACAGCCTGCTTGAAATGATATCAGACAATTTATAATCTTCATTTACCATTTAATGAGACTAGGCATACATTTTGCTGTCAAAAATATTTCTGGATTTGATTTTGGCACCGCTGCCTCCGGCCTTTCAGCAGGTGCAATGTAACTTATAATGTATGAACCTTAGTATCTTTTCCAAACCTGAAAATTTTACATTCTGAATGATGTCTGACTTGAGGGATATTAGAGAAATAATTGTTGTTTTCTATAAAATTATTCAAGCTCTACATACATTTCATATAATACAGTCTAGTTTTGCTCAAAATACATTAAGACCATGGCGCCTGCTGTGTAATAAAATCATTTCATTTCCTATCCCCACCTGGATTTAATCTACTTTTTTTAAGGAAGAGTAATTTCCTAATTGCAAACCAAGATATAAAGAACTGTTTAACTTACATGAATATATCCTGAATTTCCTGGCTCTCAGAAGATCATTTGGAAAGAAAATTTGAACCTTATAGATGTGGGGGTAGGGGGAAGAAAAACTACCGCTTCTGTCCCAGAAGGTTTACTTAAAGCTCAACTCCCAATATGCCAATTAATAGGAGAAAGAGATTGCACATTTGTTTACCATGCCCATGGGGAGAATCATAGTGTGATTGCCCAGTCTCCCAATGTGGTCCTCATTTTAGACAGAAGGGGAGACAGAAATGAGGTAATTCTGTTGAGGGGCGATAAATGATTATTAGGGATGTAAAATGGATACTTGGGAGAATGAATGGATGGGGGAAACAGATTGACTTATAAATGACTTTCTCTAGAAACTAACTTAAACTGAGAGACAAGCATTATTTTATTTCATTTTATTTGTATTTCAGGGTATTATGAGGGTACAAACATTATGGTTACACTTCATGTATGTCTTTGCCTCACCCAAGCGAGGGTTAGAGGCATGCCCTTCCCCCCTACAATGCTCCCCGTGTCCTTTAATTGTGGGTTTACCACCCTCATCCCTCTAATCCCTGGAGAGCGTTACTGCCATGTGATCACCCTAGTGTTGATCAGTTAGTACCAATTTAATGACGAGTACAGTGGAGCCCATTCTTCCGATCTTGTGGTATGTCACTTTGGATAATGGGCTTAAGTTTAATCCAGGAAAGTATAAGAGTTTCTAGATCACTGTTGTTTCTTATTATTGAATAGTATTCCATTGTATACATATACCAAATTTTAATAATCCACTCATGGATTGATGGACACTTGGATTGTTTCCACATCCTTGCAATAGAATTGTGCTGTCATAAACATTTGGGTGCAGATGTCTTTATCATAGAATGTTTTTTGGGTAGATGCCTAACAGTGCTATTGCTGGATCGAATGGTATTTCTATTTTTAGACAGGCATTATTTTAAAATGGTCTCTGCAAGATCTGGTTGCATTCTTGATCATATTTTTGCAATATATGTTGAGATAACAGGGAGAGAACAGAAAGACAGTTGTTCTTGATGGGTCTCCCTGGTCTTTATGGAGATAGAGGGAAAACCCCTTCCAATGCCTGTGGATTTCTGAGGGCCTTTAATTCAAAATACTCTATATATCAAGGAATCATATTTTGAAGTAAAATTCCCTGTATATAATCTGTGTGAAGATGTCAACATTATGTATCATTTTTTTCAATAGATATTTTGAACCTACTATGTGCATAGTACTATATTAAGACTGGAGAGAAAAAGACTTTCCTCATCCCAATCTAGATGCCTTAATTTATACTTCCTACCCTATTGGTGCAGGGATAGACATAGGACTCTTGAGAGAAAATCCTGACAAATGCGGAAGGACGTTGGAAATAGGTGCATGTGCACAACAGCACAGGGCCTGAGGGCACAGAGTCTGTGTAAATATAGGACACTTCTTGGTCACCAGTGATGCAAATCTGCTCTATATCCTCCTGCTAGGAAGGAGGGTGCCTGGCATACAATAAGTACTTAAGATTTATTACTTGAATAGATAAATGATTTTTTATTATAGGAAAAAAGTTTATTTAGGAAAGGAATTGTGTCTAAATAATTCAATATTTTATGCATGTCAAGACGTTTGTCAAGATTCTTTGTCCATAATGCTGATTGACAGTATTAAATGACATGTGGTTATGAAAACTGCCAGAAAATTGAAGTCAGGAGACTTGTATCCTCATTTCAGCCTTCTTACTAGCAGTGTGAACTAGGGCACTCGCATTCTAAATTTTATCCTCTACAAATCAAGAATCAAAGTACTCTTTGCTACTGCACAGAGTAAGTGCAAAACTCAGATGAAAAGATATAAAATGAGTGAAAATGTAAAACAATGAAAAAATAAAACTGCAAAATAATTTTTATTGCAATTAAACAACAAATCGGGGATATGTTTGATCCACTTCCATATTCGATTAATGAAAGAATTCTAATATAAATTAAAAGTCTTGCTTATAAAAAGCTAGACAAGAAGCAGGAAAGTCCCTCCCTGGAGAGAGAGCAGAGCACTGGGACACTGGCGACAGTGGCTACAGGTCAGGCCTCTGAAGGAGAGGCAGCAGGCCGGGAAATGCAGTGACACTGCACAGCAAACCAGCAAAGACAGCAGCAGGTTGGCAGGAGCAGCTGTCTTGGAACAAGGGGTTTCAGTGCAGCAGGAAGCAGCCCTGATTACACATGACATCCACAAGGACCTTCTGTGACCCAGCAATTCCAAGAGGAGACAAGTTTTACTTAGGATCTTCCACTGGAGGATTTTACAGGATCTGAATTCGGTTATTTGTCTCAGTATCGCTGAGGAATCTAAAGGAATATTTAGGAAGAAGATTACTTGGAGATAGGGGGATTTTCTCTTAGACAAATTGAGATTTAGATTATAAATCTATAGAGTTATACTCAACAATTGACAGGGTTTGTGACATTCCAGTTATACTGTAATCTATAATAAACTGATGAATCATTTTGCATTTTTAATCATTTATGCATACATTTTCTCTCTTTCTTTTGTTAAAATAATGTATTACATCTTAATTGTAAGTTTATAATGGCAGGGAACATGACTTATTCATCTTTCCATTCAAATTACTCATAGTGATACTGATTCATAATGGGACTAAATAACTTTCTGATAAATAAGACATTGAAGCAATTAGTTCTGTAATTGCAAAGATAAAAAAAATGACTTTAATCAATTCCTTTGTGTATAAAAAAAAGCTGACCTGGCTATTGTTCTTGATAAAGTGTTAGTTTTTGTTTATTTGTTTACCAATCATGTGATCTTTAACAATTAATTTAATTCCAGATCATCTTCAATTGCCCATGTGTACCTAAATAAATGCAAGCTGAACCAGATATATTCTAAAATTTTTTATACCAGAAACATTTCATGTTTGTATTTTGAAACCAGATAAGCCTATGTTAAGAAGGATGTGTGTCTGTGTGTGTGTTTATGTACAGATGTAGGATATTAGAAAGATAAAGAGTACAGGAAATACCTCAGCCCAACGCTGGGATGTCAGTCTAATGCAACAGCAAATTCCCTGTTAGTATTGTATCCGTTCTTTTAAGAACACTCTCCTTTTGTCCTTCTCAATATGCTGTTGTTACCAAAAGCTTGGCACTTGTCTAGGAGGCCACCTCAGAAGAACAAGAACAAATGGCTGAAGAAAAGGAAAGAGAAATATGTTATTTTGCCAGCAAAGGAAGAAAAATGGCAGACTCTCCTCTCAAAATCCAAATTCCTGCCCATACATAGAAATACAGAACTTTTAAAGTGAGGACCCCCAGTTCTAGGCTATTGCCATTAATGATTCTAATCATCCCATGTCTGCCGAAGACAAAACTTTGACATCCGCCCACTTGGGAGGCCCAGCCAGACCTCCCCAGGCCAGGCCCTGCCCCTGGGACGGAAAGGACAGTTCAGCTGAGCTATCTCCTGGTAACACAAGGAACAAAAGGCATCCCCCTGCCCTCCCGGCCACCCGTCCTCAGCTCCAAGGCAGGGATGCTGGCCTGAGTTCCCAAAAGGAGTGGGGGAAGTTTTAAAGACACAGAAAACATCTTTTTGCTGTTTTTTCCCAGGCCATTCCCTCTGTTACCCTGTTGGCTGCCAGAGAAAGATTAGTATTTTCATGGTGGCAGGAAGAATCTTGAATCCATGTTTAATATTCTTGTTTGGTCTATTGATTCTGGTCTCTATGCCAAAGTCTGTCATCCCTAAATTAGACTCCGAGACTTTCTTGTTATGACACTGTACCTTCTCTGCCAATTGGTTTATTTTATCATTTATAAGAGTATCACTAGGTATTAATATATGAGAACCTCATCACACCATGTGTTGGTTGTAGGCAACCTGGGATATTGTCTCAGCCCCTGTGAATCTAAGAGAGGGCACACATCAGGTGGAATGCGGCATCATGCTGAGCGTATAAATTTTCCAAAGGTGTAGCAACTTTCCTAGGATACGGCAAAGAAAGCAAGGAGCAAGCCTGGCACTTATCTCTCACCTCAAAACACATGTGCATTAGTTTCCTCCATGAAATCTGTTCGGACGTGTCTACCATCCTCTCCCATTAGGCTGACCTCCAGCATTGACCACCACGAGAGGTTGTGACCAGGTACACCCGCATCTGAACTCTTGTTCCTCTACCCTCTTTTTTCTCATCTTTTAAACAGCAGAAGAGCTATCGATTTTCCATTCACGTTTTATAGGAACTTCATCTACATTCTCTTCCTTATTTACCCTTATAAGATGAATATCTAAACTAGTCTTGAGCTGGGACAGTTTTGAAAGTTGAAAAAGAGAAGAACGAATGCGAAACTGGATGGGACGACTGAGCAAGAGGCAAAAGTCACGACCGTCTTCGCCGCCACACCACTTACAGTAGGATTATGTGAGTCGAGTCAACTAGGTTTGACTCGTGATGTATTAAAGGGAAATTTTTGGAATTTAGAAGACTCCTTTCTCAATAAAGTATGACTTTCAAAAGTATTTTTTCCCTAAAGACTGGAAGAGGTCAGCTTGCAGGCTCCACATCAAGTTGTAAGGACTTTGGTCCAGGCAGAAGCCACGTTTCCCTGGAGTAACACTTGCCTTTGGGGGGATTGTGGGTGGGATGTAGGTTGGAGTGATAATTGTCAGGCTGGCATTATAGAAACAGAAAAAAAATATTAGCACTATCATTTGATATTTTAAAACTTTTTTCTTTGCATATTGTAAGAGACTAGAGTAAAAGGTAAAATTAAAAAAGTAAATTGTATCAATGTTATGAATGGAGAATATACAATATATATACACTAGTATATGTTTTTTTCTATCTTGTTTATAATTTATGTTACATGTTTATCATCATTTTGAAATTTTGAAATAATACAACAATGTATTTAATTGCAAATGTATAATGAGTTAATTGTGCTTTAAGATGCTACTTTAATGCTAGAGGTGACATACAAAAATATTTTATTTTTATTCACATAAAATGAGGGATTCTGTTATTTCAGTTTTAAAGACAGTAGATAGCCAAATTGTTAATTTCCAATCTATAATATATTCCAAATTCATGTTTTTGATGAATGCTTTATCTAGATGTTTTATTTTCTTCCTAATAGTGGCAGCCAGAACTATCTGGAACGTAGGTTTGTGAAAAACACAATCCTTTTTTCAATTGACACACACAAAAAAGCCTCTAGAATTACCAGTAGAACGAAATGCCATGGTTCATTTAACAATACTATTTACAGCTGTCTAGGTGGATAATTTACCAGAGTAAGTGGCAGGGCATTTTAGTTTTCATTATATAGTTTTGTCCTTTGTAAGGTTATGTCATTAGCTTCTTGTGTTGGAAGAATACAAATGGGTTGAAAGTGGTGGACTTTAGATTCTGAAGTGTCTAAAAAGTGCTTCAGAATGGGAGAGTGGCAAAAGCAGAGAAAAATTTAGGCCTAAATATTAATTAATTAAGAATTTGATAGCTAACAATATCTAGATTACTACAAAGTTTATTAAAAAAATTATTTAGAGTTGGAGAGAATTACAAAACAATGCAAAATCAAAAGGTACAATTAATAGCAGTTCAAAGCCCAAGGCAGAATTATTTATTTTTTTAGAGCAAGCAAATTAAACTTTAAATTAGGTCAAAACAATTGTAAATTTGAGAAAAAAAGCAAATTTTAAAGACAGACAACATCAAAGGAGCAGTCATCTGGAAGATACCATGACAAGGTAAAAGATCAGAACAATATCCAGCTTCCATCTGGACATCTACCAAAAGGGGTAGACGTTTTGAATAATGAGCATGCATGGTTACTTGTTTAAAACAGACTACGAAAATCCAGGGGAACAGGAAAGGTTGGGATAAGGGCACGGGGTAAGGGGAATGTTAAAAAATTTCCACAGGTTAAAATGGAAGAAAGCTTTGGCAAAAGAAAATGCAAAATTGGACTTTTCTTCAACAGCTTCCTTTATCAAGTTCACAAAAAAAAGAATATAGCATTAATATAAAAAGATGGGCACAAGATTCACACACAAAAAACACCACCCTCTGAGAGCCAAAGCATATTGATATGAAGTCCTCACAGAACTAATTCCTGTCTCCCATGCAATCATGATACCAATTTCCAAAGAAAATTTGAACCATAAAACCAACTACATTCACTATTAATAAATAAGAAAAAGAAACATTGTGTATTTTTAAGTATAATAATACATTTCAAATTTGGGCGAAGGTAGACTCCCTAAGACAGTTCCCACATGTCTGGTGACAAATTTTCAGACCTGATAAAATGTTTATGAGCCCTTCTGCATAACTGTGAAATGTCCAAGGCTTAACTGTTTCCTTTTTAATCAGCAAAGTTGTAATAAGATAAGGATATTTATCTACTTCTTTAGGCATTTCAGAGCCATCAGAAGATAATGAAAGATAGAAAATGGAAAGTAAAAATAAGAAAATGGCAAATATAATTTCCTATGAAATAGCAGTGCTGGCAAAATGTATACGCAATTTTGGATTTTGTAAGCTGATGATGGTTTTTTTTTTCTTTTTTTTTAAGTGATTTTTATTCCTAAGAGCTCTATATGGCTTGTGAAGACAGATTGTCAGTAGTAGAATGGAAAATTTAAGAAACTGAATTCAAATGTTTCCCAAAAAGTTAGAGATAAGATATATAGTGCATTAAATTAAATACTGTATATAAAGAAGAACTGACGCACATAAAGCTGGAGGCCAAACGCTGCTACTTGATAAGGTCATTGAACGGATATGTGCGGATAATCCCAGAGAGCACCACTGGAGTAAGCTATGATGTAAATGACTCCTTCCACAGCTGTGCTGTGCAAAACTTACCAGGTAAAAAAGCATAAATTGCCTGAGAAGCCATATATCCCAGTCTTCTTCAACTAGGGATTACGAAATGTCACAGCATTTAATTTTTATTTTAGAATTATATTGCCTGAACTAAATCGGATAAATTCAATACAGCTCACCCCCAAGGTGTCTCCTGGCCATGTCAGCGAATATTCCAGGGCCTCGGCTGAATTCAGGATGAATCCTGTGAATCCTCACATCACTTCAGTCCTCTTCCCACATCTTGCCACGGTATCCTAACCTCGGCTTCCGACGTGGTTGATATGGTGGCCCCTGTACTCTCTTCAACTGCAACTGCCATGGCTCCATCTGGCTGTCTGGGGAAGAAACTCAGTGCATGGGAATTATCCCAACTCCAGCTCTCTACAGCCAAACTGAAACCAGTGTTGACTTTAGCAAAGCAGAAGGTAGGTAAATGGCAGGGACCTAAATAAGTTAACCAAAACCTACGGCCAAGGGAAGACTTCTCCTGGGGTCTCTTGCTGGACCAGTTCTTTGGTTTATACCAGTTCTGTGTGGTTTAGGGAAGATAACACTACCCCCTAATGCTTTGACATCTAGAACCACTTGGAATCCAGAAGGCTTCCTTTCTCTGCTCCATCTTTTGCTTCCACACAGGCCCATGAAGCAATTTTCCCCCCAGCTTTTAAAAAGGCCAGCCAACTCAGGGTCTTTTTTTTTTTTTTTTTTTTTAGACAGAATCTGGCTCTGTTGCCCTGGCTAGAGTGCCATGGTGTCAGCCTAGCTCACAGCAACCTCAAACTCCTGACTCAAGCGATCCTCCTGCCTCAGCCTCCCAAGCAGCTGGGACTACAGGCATGCGCCACCATGCCCGGCTAATTTTCTCTCTATATATATTTTTAGTTGTCCAGATAATTTCTTTCTATTTTTAGTAGAGACAGGATCTCACTCTTGCTCAGGTTGGTCTCAAACTCCTGACCTTGAGCAATCCATCCGCCTCGGCCTCCCAGAGTGCTAGGATTACAGGCATGAGCCACAGCGCCCGGCCTTCAGGGTTTTAATTGTCCAGGATGAGTGACAAACAATGCAAGCATCACATCTCTTAAAGAAAAACCGCAGCAACCTAATTTATGGGGAATGCGTTCTGGCCCCATCTCTCCTAAAGACAATTAAAAAATATATTATTAGTACAACATAAGCCTATTGTGAAATGTGTCAGCCTCATCCCTAGTCTCTTCATTGAGGCTTGTGTGTTTATGATCACCACGATTGTTTTGTATTATGCAAAAATGTTTACTGTCTTCAGGGAGATTTGTGTTTTTGTGCTACTGAGTGCATTATGGTAAATGGTATTAACTTGAAAAAATTAAAAGCTAATTGGCCAAGTTAAGGCTCATTATTTCAAAAATGTATAAAAACCTAAAGGTTTAAATATACTGTTTCCATACCATGAAGTTTAGGGAGAAATATTATGTAGGCATAACGAATATAAAACAGAAAAAAATTCAATTTGATCTTTACTCACTGCCATATATATGATAACAATCAACAAAATGTTTTCTATGCTTTAAATTCAATTATCTAGAAGAGATTCACTTTCTCCCTGAAACAGCAACTCATGAAACTACTGTCATAAATGTTAGTTTCCAAAATGATATGTTCAACATCTAGCATGGTGCTTGGCACTCACTAAATATTTGTTAAATGCATATGTAGTACTTTGAAAAAAATTGTGACTGTTAATGACTACATGTATAGCTATTTATCTAATTGCAAGTACATAATGTGGAGTGTGGGTAAGTGTGTTGGATTTCTTTCATGACGATGATCTCAAGCATGACCTTCATGAAAGAATTAATAAAGACATACTTCTCAATTTACTATTTTTGTTTCTGGTTTGTTTTGAACTTTATTTTTAAAACCTCCCTTATATTCACTTTGATAGCCTGCTTATATTAGACAGTTATGTGTCATTGGATGAAGATAATTGTTGGATATGGGGAAAGAGAAACTCGTGTGCTTTCTTTGTTACCATATAGTAAAATCTGCCTCTACCCTCAAGTCCTACTTCATGGTTCTTCTGGGTTGTGGTATAAATTTTTTTCATACTTCTGTCTTATAAATGATTGCTTTAGGCTACTTTTAGTTAAGTGCTTATCTTCTTTGCTTTTGTAGTTTCCAGGGTGGAGTTAACATGTAGAAGATGCTTACTTCGTGCTTGTAGAAAGTAGGAATGAATGAATGAATGCATAGATGGATGAAACTTTAATGAGGTAAAAAAAAATGCATTCGATTTTCAACAAGCAAGAGGTTAAGGGATAAAAAAAATTCTTTAACATCTAACCTTTCACTCTTTCATTCCTTAACACTACCAACCTATTTACAATGATTTAAAATTATGTTCTGATATTTTGATGTAACATTAGTTTCATCTTTTATTCTATGAGAAAACGCGTCCATGGAGCAAAGGGCTTCTGAATGGAGGGGCTGAACTGACAGCTTTCATAAGGAAAACCTAGATTTCTTTTTTCTATAGCAGGCATCAAGGACTTGGCAGAACTAATACAAAAAGAAAAAAATGAGTTTGAGCTTCTGCTTTTGTTTGTGAAATCCATATTTTATATTACAGTGATTGCCAGGAGAGCTCTGAGAGGCTGAGAGGTATTAAAAAATAATACATGTAACCTTCAGAACAGCCTTTCTCTAAGAATCCTTTATTCCACACAAAGATATTATTAACTGAAGTTCATCTGCAATTGCAAAGATTGCAATAAGAAAGATAACTGTCAACATTTCCATTACGGAAGTAATGTTTAACTTTCTTAGATTTAATCACATCATTTTAAGACCACATGGTGCATAAAAAAGTAAGGATGGAGATTGGCTGAAGATTTGCTCCTTGAAATATGACTTAGAGACCATGTTGGGGTAGTTTTTGCCATAAATCCCCCCAATGATATATACTGTTTACCAAGCTCCTGATGTTATAAAATTCCTGAATGTTAATCTTTATTAGTTAGGTAACAAAACATTTCATATGAATGAAGGAGATATATTACTTGATATTGAATATAAAATTGCTGGAGTGATTAAGAGAAAATAAGAAAAAAATGTGTAAAGTGATAGTGGGCAACCTTGTCTGGTTCCAGTTCTAAGTGGGAATGTTTTCAGTTTTTCCCCATTCAGTATGATGTTGGCTGTGGGTTTGTCATAAATGGCTTGTATCATTTTTAGGTAAACCCCGTCTATGCCTATTTTGTTTAGCGTTCTTATCGTAAAAGGGTGTCGAATTTTGTCAAATGCCTTTTCTGTGTAGATTGAGAGTATCACATAGTTTTTGCTTTTGCTTCTGTTTATGTGGTGAATTACATTTATAGATTTGCGTATGTTGAACCAACCTTGCATCTCTGGAATGAAGCCCACTTGATCATGGTGGATTATTTTCTTAATAAGCACCTGAATTCGATTAGCTAGAATTTTGTTGAGAATTTTTGCATCTATATTCATAAGGGATATTGGTCTGTAGTTTTCTTTTTTTGATGCATCCTTTCCTGGTTTTGGTATCAGAGTTATGTTG
>CAUYSK010046322.1:0-63722 GCA_963575035.1 Avahi laniger
GTAAAGAATAGGAGGGGGCCATTCTCTGCACCTGTGCTCTGACAGGGCAGGAGTGGTCGCTGGCCAGCTAATAAAGACTCATAATTCGGCTTAATTTGGTCCGTGAATGGTCATTTCTCGCTCTCTGTACTATAAC
This sequence comes from Avahi laniger, assembly GCA_963575035.1. Lineage (NCBI taxonomy): Eukaryota > Metazoa > Chordata > Mammalia > Primates > Indriidae > Avahi > Avahi laniger. Next base: position 137 of record CAUYSK010046322.1, read on the forward strand.
ACTTAGCCCACTGGAAGCACTTAATAAGTGTCAGCCATTATTGTGACATGCCCAGAGCTTCGCAAAAATTATCTCACGTTCATGCATGGCCTTACTTCGCTTACGATAACTGCTCTGAGACACAAGCCCAGCTCTGTGTGATTCCGAGCCGTGTCCACTTTCCGTGACACCACACTGCCCCTCCTTCCTCTCCGTCCTGCCTTCCTCAGCAGGGACCGGGACAAGAATGCATCATTTCATGCTGCGTTGTGGTGAGAAGTTTGGAAAATTGTTCGTCATTGATAGGAACTGGCAGAGCCATTAACTGCCCCCAGAGTTTGGTTAATTGGCTAGTTAAACAACACCCACAAGGATTACCAAACACCCACAACCGAGTTAAGTCAAGTTTATGCTGAAGAAAGGAAAGAAAGTCAGTGCAGACAGTTGCTCCAAGATGCATCCCTCAGCCAATCTGTGGCTCCCGAGGTGGTGAGCCACGCAGCAAGAGACAGTGTGAGCTGCGGTCTTTGGGGAGGGCAGACAGGGAAGAGGATGGCCCTGTGGTCAGATGTGAGCACTGCTCGGGAGAGTGGACTATGCCGGAATGTCCGGATTCTGATCTTGATTGGAATTCTGGCTCCTGTACGTACTCGAGGGATTTCAAGCAGAATTCTTAAGCCCTGTGTCCTCACCTGTAAAATGGGAAGATCTGATAAGCTGACGTACTTAAATTCCACCTGCTTTTTCCTTCACTGATCAGGGGAGAGGAGGAAGATAAGACGACAGTCCTCATAATCGGTGCTTATGCCTCATGGTTTTTCACCCTTCTGCATGAGTGCCAACATCACACAAAATCTAAGTGCAACAAATTTCAGTCTTCTGCTTTTTATTGTTTATTTTTTGCCTCTACTGCTCTCTTTTTTGCGCCTTAAAGAAAGATGCGGTTGGGCCTACCTTAGGCACAGCCCCCAGCAACCAGCAAAAGGATCTGCACCGTTGGGGTGAGGACCCAGGCTGGGCCCCAGAGGCCCTGTCTCCTCCCCCTGGCTCAAGACTGTATTTGTTTCCACAGGGACTTTCCGGGGTGTGTGCAAGAAAATCGATCACTTCCCTGAAGATGCTGACTACGAACAGGACACGGCTGAGTATCTCCTGCGTAAGTTCCCGAGCTTCTTGAGTCTCCCCTGGCAGCAAGGGAAGGGTCCCTGCCATGACTCAGCTCCCTCTGAGTTTGAGGTTTCTCAGTATCCATCCCTAGAAATGGATAAATGCAAACGAGCTTCAGACGCCACTAGACAAAGACATTCAAGTAGTTCTGATATCTGTGTCTCTTTTCATTTCTGTGAATCAGAAATAGAAAGGAAAGAAAAAAGTAGGTGAGTCAAAACCAAACGGTTCTTTTTAGTATGCTTAGGAGAAAAATGTAAGGAATTTTCTTGAACTTGAATACAAGTTTTCGCCTTCCCCAGGGGGTTGATTTGAGGTGCTCATGGGCACAGTGCTAATGGGTGAGGTGAGGTGCTAATGGGCAAGGTCCCAAGGGGCAAGGCCTGGGAGAAGAAATACAAACCAAACATCACCTCTCCTTTGACTTCCCTTCAGTTTCAATCCTACTGGGACAGGACCAGTGTCTCCATAGGATTTTTCCAAGGTCAGTCACCTGGATATGACACGAATTGTCACAACTACAGCATGTGCGAGCTAGTAGAGTGTGGTGGCTTCAAGCAAGCCTCCCGGAATTGGCTTTGACCCTGGTTTGACTCCCACCTAGCTGGACTGGCCCCTGGGCAAGTTGCTTCACCTCTCTGTCTCTTAAATTTCTTCATCTATTCTGAAATGGAGATTATAATATCATCTATCTGACAGGGTCATGAAAACGAAATAAGCTAATGCATATTACACTTAGCTCCGGGCCCAACATGCAGTCACGAGGCAATACATGTTAGCTCTTGCTCATTGCATGGGATTAGCAACAGCAATGTTCAGCTGCAGGCATGGCCTTACATTGGTCCGGACACAGAGAGAACTTGGTTTGGGATTTAAATGTGATTTCTTCAGCAAAAAATACATATCCAGTTCACACAAAAGGAAAATGCTAAGGCATTGACTCATTTGCTATTCAGGAGTGTTAAATTTAAGGTGTTTTTTTCCTAACTGTCATTATAAATAAAAACTCCAAGTAATTGTCCTATTCAGATTACGTTTGTAGCTCATAGCTTAAGAAGAGTGTTTTTAAAATTAAAATCATTTATAGCTTTAATCACGCCTGCTAGTCTGCAGATGGCTATGGATCTTAACCATATAACAATATAAGCAAGGTGGCCAATGTCAAAGGAACATTTGTTTTCAGGCTAACTTTTTAACACAAATATATCATTTATCCCTTTTTGGTCCTTATCCATCCACTAGGATTTATTCAAACTCCCTCACATCAGCAGCTCAAAAGGATTCAGTGTGGGGAGGAAAAGCCACACGTAGAGACGTAGCCTGACCAAAGTTTGGGGGATAACACAGGTTACTTGGACATCCTCAAAAGAGAACAGCTTTATGGTCATCACAAATGGAGTTTTCCTGGAATGCCCATTGTTTTTCTTTGTTTTTCTTTCCTATTTTGATAAAATCTTTTCACGTTTGCCCTGTTGAATACTAAACAGAACTGTGACTTCTATTTCCAAACTGGTTTCTGGAGTCCTTCTGAGAGGTTAATTGCTTTTCCAACAAGGCATTTTTCTCCCCTTTGGGAAAACAGGGTCCTCTGTTCCTTCATCTCCCCTCACCCCCACTAGATGGTCCACCTAAGCGTCACCAAGAGCCACAGAATCCAGCTAAGGTTAAGGAGGGGCCTTAACAAGCTCACGGATTTTCTGCTGGGAATTCCGGAATCAATTCCTGACCCAGCCACACAGGGCCAGAGGTGTGTCCCGAAGGGGTCTCCCTGCTCACCCAGTGTTTATGCTGCAAGTTCCTGCCGTGACCCCTGTTAATGGAAAAAAAAAAACAAACTCTGTCAGATAATTTAAAAGAGGTTTATTCTGAGTCAATATGAGTGACCACAGCCCTGGAGAAACATAATTTTAAGAGTTCCTGAGAAAGTGGTCCTGAGGTAGTGAGGTTGGTTTAGTTTTATATGTTTTGGGGAGATGGGAATTGCAGGTAAAATCATAAATCAATATATGAAAGATATACATTGGTTTGGCCCAAAAAGCTGGGATATCTCGAAGCAAGGGCTTGCAAGTCATAGGCGGATTTAGAAATTCTTTAATTGACAATTGGTTGAGAGAGTTAAGCTTTGTCTAAAACTTTGGAGTCAATAGGAAGAATGTCTAAGTTAAGATATGGTGGTCTGTTATCTGTCAGGTGATACCAGGCCAGCAAAACAGACCTGTTTAACTAGATTTTATGCATTGAAAGGCATGACTTAACCCTTGCCTTGCATGGCCTTACATCTTGTTTATAATTTGGTATCTTATTCCCTCAAAGAGTCTGTTTTGTCAGTTTCATGATCCCTGTTTTAACACTAATATTGGTCAATCATTGTGTCTAAACTCCAAGAGGGAGGGGATATAATGAGGTGTGTCCAACCTCCCTTCCCTTCATGGCCAAGAACTCAGTTTTAAGGTTTTTCTAGAGTCCCCTTGGTCAAGAGAGCATCTATTCAGTCAGTGGGGGATTTAGGATCTTATTTTCAGTTTACACCCCCAACCCTGGTAGAACTGAGATTCTGCATATTGATTTTTCTGCTGTTTTCTCTTTCTCATGTGCTCTTTGGGGTAGATGACAGCTTAAACCCACAGCAGAAGGCTTAACAGCCCACGGGTTCTGTTGACTAGAATCTTCCATAACACAGCATTAGACTCAGCAAAATCCTGCTCAGACCCTGATGGTGGAAATTCACTCGAATAAGCTCACTTCCCCATCCTTAAGACCCTAACTTAGCCCCAGATAGTTTGGGGAGAAGAGAAAGAGAAGGAAGACAGTAAAACCTCTTGGTTCTGAAGCCACCATGTGTTCAGTGGGCTAAAAACAAATGCAGAGTGGACTCCAACTGACTTGGGAGAAAATAGCAGCCAAAAATGTCCTGTCTGAGGCAGACAGCTGTAGCCAGAGTTTATAGAATCTGCTCACATTTCATCTGTGGGGCAATGAGTGGAGTCTGGCCACCAGTGGGTTGCCAAAGAGTCACTGTGCCATTTGGGAAACAGTCACATTTACACAACTCGTATCCACACATTTCACACACACACTTTTATAACCAACCCAAATCAATAGCTTTGGGCATTCAGATCGTTCCTTAGGGCACACCTCAAAGACTAATCATTCTTTGAAAAATTTTTAAAAAGATATTTTCTTTTTTATCAATTACACTCATTGCATTAAATATTTGAGCAAGTCCTGTCAATACACAATGCAAATGATCCCTTTAAAGGTTAGTTCACAAGATGCAAATGGGTGCTTGAAACCAGTTGAGGCAGACCCACCGCTAGTATTTGTGGGGTCCCCGGGCAAGGGTCCCGTTGGAAACCCACAGGTCATAGGCGTAAATTTTTAGAAATTATAAGTAAGCTGTGCTGACAGCTGAGCCTATTACAAATAAGCTACACCCATACCCAGGACCCCAGAGCCCACTCCCTGGGATTGCCCCTCAACCTGGGGGCTAAAGGAGCCACGGAGACCAGCCCTGCCCTCTGCAAGCCTTCGTGGTAGCCAAGAAAAATTTCCGGAAGCTGGCACGGACCCTGATCTCATCATGCCCCGGGGGGTCAAGGCCACCAGGATTCCTTTCCGCATGATTGGCTTCTCTCAGCAAGATTTCTAGACTGTTTGAAACCCCTCCCAAAACCTTACCATCACAGCAGAGGGGTGAAAGGAGCACAGTTATCTGGGACCCTAGACTGCCTGGACCCCACGCTGGGTAATTTGAGAGAGCTGCCTTGAAACCAAAGCAAGGACCCTTCTATCTTCTGCTCATTAAGAAAACCTCACCCCTGTGTCCCCCAACTCCACACCCCAGGTCTCCCCCATCGCCCCTCCCAGGCAATCCCCGTGGACTAAATCAGTTACCAAGCTTTCAGAAAACTTAAAAAAACAAAATAAGCAAATGAAAAGTGCAAAGAGCTTGGCAGTTAGAGCCTGAGCCATTGACATACAGTGGCAAACAGAGAGGGCTGGAGCTGAACCATCAGGGAAACACACAGTGCACGTGGCGGGTAGAGCCTTGAACGCCAAGTAATGTGAACTAAGCTTTGAACCCCCCATGGCCAAAGTGAACTCATGGCCCTCCCTGCCTCCATGCTGCTCCTCCTGCAGATGCCATTTTGGTCCGGAAGGGCTCCAGCATTCGCTCAGCTCACAGCCCACCGCCAGTCCACACGCAAATTCCTTTGGCTTTACTTTCAAAACATAAAATACACTCTGAATCCGACCACGTCTCCCCAGCTCCAGTCTACCACCCCAGTCCAAGGCACAGCGGGCTGTAGCCTGGATTCAAACAGGCCCCCCCCCCAGAAGGGCCCCACCCTTGGGTCAATGGTCTGCTGTCACCACCTTGAAATTCCTAACACATCTGGAACAAGAGGCCTCACATTTTTATTTTGCAAAAGGCCCTGCAAGTTATGTAGCTGGTCCTCCCTGTTGTCTCCACTAGAACCTGAGCCCCGTGAGGACAGGGCCCCTGGAGCTTTTGTACAGCAGTGAGCACAGAGTTTATCCACCTGGTACATTCTGGCCTCGACCTACCAGGAAATAGTCTTATCCTGGTTGGGTAAATACTGGTATCCCTACCCAAGGCCTCTGCCAGGACATTAGGGCCTGTCCATGATCCTGAAACTAAGGCATGGACACAAAGGCGTCCGGGACTGCGTCAACTCCTCACCAGTGTCCATACTGAAGGGCGGTGCCTGTGCCTTGTGTGTTAAATGTTGCAGGTAATAACCCAGCACCCAGCACCGCACCTGGCATCTTGTAGGTGCTCGAGAAATATTTGTTTTGTTTTGTTTTGAGACAGAGTCTCACTCTCTTGCCTGGGCTAGAGTGCCATGGCGTCAGCCTAGCTCACAGCAACCTCAAACTCCTGGGCTCAAGTGATCCTCCTGCCTCAGCCTCCCTGGTAGCTGGGACTACAGGCATGTGCCACCATGCCTGGCTAATTTTTTCTATTATTTTTTTTTAGTTGTTTGGTTAATTTCTTTCTATTTATAGTAGAGACAGAGTCTCGCTTTTGCTCAGGCTGGTCTCGAACTCCAGAGCTCAAGCAATCCTCCCACCTCGGCCTTCCAGAGTGCTAGGATTACAAGCGTGAGCCACTGCACCCAGCCAAGAAATATTTGTTAAATGAATAAATAAATACATTTGTTCACTCACTGACTAAAAGAGTATTAAATGGGCATTGCCAGACTCTGTATGCAAATGTAGGTATGTGCTGGGAAAGATTTTGCATTTGGATGAGTGATGTGAGGTCTGAGACAAGTCCCTGTGTACAGGTCTGGCTACATAATTTGCAAATGAAAATCCCAGGCTCCTGGTTCAAAATGCAGGCAAAAAAAGCCTTTTCCTTTTTTCTGTCATCCCTCTTGTGACCTGTCGTGGTGTTTTTAATTTGCTGTTTAATATCACACTCCCTTGGGTGTGGGGGCACTCTCTAGGTGAGTGCAAATCTTCCCAGGGACCTGGAGCTTGTACCCACACCTGATTTTCCTGTGTTCACGCCTAGACCCCCACCAGGGGCACAGGATGGCAGTAGTCACAGGGCTGAGGCTGAGGGAGTCCCAGGGAGGCCTGGAGGTGGGAAGTTGTTGGTGGTGGGTGGCAGGTGGGGAGGTGAGGGTGAGGGGCGTGGATAGGGTGGTCCCATATGCGTCAAGGCTCCAAGCCTCCAGCACATGCACCATTGCCCCCTCAGATTCACAAAACACACATCGAAGGGTACAATCATTAAGACTCTCAGGATGGTGGTTGCAGAACACTGACCCCAAGCCCGGAGCCTCCTTCCAAACACAGGGCCCTGAGCAACTGCACTGGTCTCCCGCCCACCTACCTCTGTGCTGACTTCCCCTTGTGCAGCCCCTGCCCACGGTGGGTGGATCCGGGGGCTGGCCGGGTACAGGCAGAAGTGTTTTCCTTCTCTCTGCAGGGGCTGTGAGGGCTTCCAGTGTCTTTCCCATCCTCAGCGTCACACTGCTGTTCTTCGGCGGGCTCTGCGTGGCAGCCAGCGAGTTCCACCGCAGCAGACACAATGTCATTCTCAGCGCCGGCATCTTTTTTGTCTCTGCAGGTGAGTGTCTGGCCCCCAGCCCTGATCTTTTCACAGACACCGAAACAAAGCCAGGGCTGCGTGGAGAAGCAATGCTATTCGGGGCTCCCTCTGGGGAAAGAGCAAGAAAATGTGCAAGTTGTCATGCTAAGGATAAGAATGCAAAGAATTTCATTAAAACCAAAGATGCTGAAACTCCAGCTAAGGGTGGCATGCAGCAAAGATGGGCAGGGAACAGGGTGTCAGGGTCAGGAGAGAGAGAGACCGATTAACAGGAAAGTGTATGTGTATGTTTGTACACATGCTAGGTGTAAACTGAGAGACCGAATCAGTGTGTTTTAAAGGGCTCCACCTTTCTGTTCACTTGGGCACGTTCATATACCATCTCCAGCCCTTTGTGGGATGTGTTTGCCAGTTAACTGTTCTTCGCAACTTTGCAAGCACTCACATCCTCGTATCACTCAGAGTGTCTCTGGGAACACGGTAAAGACCAATAGCCCAAGATGCTCTCAGGGAGGCCCTTGAGATCAATAGCAGACCCGACCAGGAGGCGGCCCAGGATGGCAAGGCAGACGAGAGACAATCTTCAGAAGAGGGTCCTGTTCTCTGCCTTCTCTCTCCTCCCTTCTCCAGCCCACCTCTAGTGTCCTCATCTTCCTCAGTTTCCTCTGGGTTTTCATCTTTCCTCTCATCTCTTCACCGCCACTTTCCACCCCGCCCCTCTCAAAGGTAGATCAATGCTGTCTGGATGAAATGCTTTAGAGAAGCAAAGAACAAGGCAGAAATGGGGAAAGATGGGGCTTGACTCTTTGGTGATGACCTTCAAACTTTGCACGGTAATGGCAGAATATTTACTGAAACAGGAACAGTGCAGGTGAGAAGGAGAAGGAGAAGGAGAGATCCTCCTGGATCTGAACCCTGGCTCCACCAAGGGGGCCTTGGGAAATGTGACCAACTCCTTGTAACTTGGCTTCTTTGACTATAACATGACAAACAATAATAGCATCGACTTCATGGGGTTGTCGGAAGCAGACTGAACAGAATAAGCACAACATCATTTTCTAGTACTGGAAAAGCAAAAATATAGTTCCCAGGTCTAAAGCTCAGCATCCTGGTGCCCTATGGAACTTGCTTAGGTTCCTTCCCCACGGTTTCCACTTCTGTGAAAGGAGAAAGTGGGACCGTCCAGCTTTGTCTCTCTAGAACTGACTCCAGCAGAGACCGGTGAAAAGGCTGCCATCTTGCCCCAGGGAATGTGGTCAGCCCAAAGGTGGTGGTGGCCTCTGACCACTCTCTGTGTGGACAGATGTCTGCCACTGGCAAACCCAGGGATTTGCCTGGCTTTGAGGCACGGTGCTGTCACTGATGGCCCCGACCAGACCTTATAGGCTCTGCTGGATCCGGCGGATCAGGACCAATGTTGTGCTGACGTGAGAGTTTCCTAAGAACAAGAGAAGATCATTATTTTGTCCCCCAAGGGGATTGTTAGGCAAGAGTGTGTCACCAGCAACTTTCTTCTTACAAGAGGTGTTGTGTGGGATGGCAGGCAGATTAGACACGTAAGAACTGAAAGCACATGGGTTCATGGAGAAAGCCCTGACAAGAAGCAGGAAGCTTGAAGTATAATACTCAGCCCCTCCACTCATCTCCCCAAGCATCCCTAAGATCCTCAGTTTTTCCACCTCTAAAATGAAAGGAGCGGAGAATTCAACCCTCTCTAAGTCTCCGTTTTGCTCAGCTGCTCTAAGGTTTGTGGTTTCAAGCAAGCAATCAAGAATCCATTTTTGAGCACCTACTGTGTGCCAGGTTCTGTGCACAGTGCTCAAGAGCATGAACTCTGAAGCCAGGCTGCCTGGTACAAAGCTTGGTTCCTACTTCCCTGCTGTGTAGCCTTGGGCAAGTCACTCAACCTCTCTGTGCCTCAATTTCCCCATCTGAAAAATGAGGATAATAACAGCCCCACTTCTTGAGTCTGTTGAGAGGATTAATGAGTTGGTATGCCTAAAGTGCCCAGAAAGGTGCCTGACATCAAGTATGTGCTCAATACATAGTAGCTGTTGTTATATACCTTGTGCCATTTAATTCTCACTGTCAACTCAAATCGTTCACTTGTTCAACAAACGTGCACTGTGCTCTCCCTATGGGTCAGGCTCTGGGCTAAGAGTTATGGCCATAGCAATGAACAAGGTGACCCTAGTCCCTGCTCTCAGGGAGCTTGCAGTCTAATGGGTGGAACAAAGCGATTGACCATTCACATCGTGTTTTTCCCGAGCCTTGTTACTGAAATCTAAATCCACCATGGCTAAAAGTTCTGGGTTCGAATCTCACTTCAACCATTTCCTAGCTGTGTTCGACATGGAAAGTTACTGAATCTTTTCTATGTCTCAGTTTCCTCATCTGAAAAAGGGGGATAATTTTTTTAAAGGCAGGCCTATTGTAATGATTAATTGCGATGGTGTACATAAAGGCTATGCACTGTGCCTGGCATACAGTAAGTGCCCTATAAATGATTGATGACTCACTTGGCTTCTTACCTCCTGTTACCTAGTCTGACATCCAAGCCTCTCTTTAAGCTTCTCTTTCTTTCTTTCCTCCCCTGACCCACCCAGCAAGACCTCCTTTTGGGGCTTCCCAAACTTTGCCACCAAAATTTCCCAGCTGGCAGAGGAGAGAGCAAATATGGCTCTTGGGAATCAGGAGGCATCGCTAGAAGCCACCTTCATTGAGCCAATATGTCTCTGAAGTCTGCCTCCCATTTAACTTAAAAATTCATGTGAATTCTGCTTTCTCCTTCCTATTATATCCATGTTCATTTTAATATAAAAGAATGGTCTTCCCCACTAATCTTCAAGCCTAATTGACACTCCAGGAAGAGGAGCCGTTTTTCATCCTGTGGTTTCTTGCAGCCTGACACAGAGCTGGAAGTGTCAACCCCCAATATTAAGAAACAGCTCATAATGAGAACTTGCTGCCTACCTGCTGAATGCCCGTGTGGATAGAGCCAAGAGGAGACAGGGCGGAAGCAGATGCTGGCCCTTTCCTCTGGGGGCGAGTTCTAGAAGGAGTATGATCAGAAGTCGTATTCAAAATATTAATAACCCTAATGCATGTGCGCCAGCCAATCAGAATGGCAGCACTGGAGCAGAGTCCTGTGGGTCCTGTTACGCTGAGCTTTAATCCTTTGGCTGCTCGACTGTAGGGAGATCGAGGGGATGCCCAGGAGGAGTATGGGACATGCCGCAGATGGAGAGAGGACTCAGGAGGCGCTCTGAAATGGTTGCTTACCAACTGGTGTTGGGAACTTGAATGAGGGACAACCCCCATGTAGCACCACCCTGTACAGGTAGGCTAAATTTGGAGGCAAGCAGACTCCAGCTGGTGTACCAATCTCCATGAGTCATTGCTGGCACCAAGCCCTGGATGAGGCCCTTGAAGCAAAGGGACAAAAAGAGACATTCTTCCCCTTTTGAGCAATAATGTGAGAAAGGTAGCCAGACATGGGCATAGCCCTCCAAATCTACTGTTTCTTCTTACCACTCCTTAGGGAGTCAATTCCTCTCCAATGGACTGAGCAGCTATTTCCAATGCTATTCCGTTGGCACTTGGGAAAGCTAACCCCGCGCACCTTGTTTATTGGAGATAACAGCTTCGTGTTCCCCAATTCCTGACATTCAAGCAACAGCTGAGCTAAAGCATTGTCTTATCCTGTGCAGATAAAAAGACTTGGTAAGCTAATGTCCCTTCCCCATGGGGTTTATTCATTCCCCAAATTGTAGCTCTAGACCCATATGCATTGGACAGCTCCATTTGGACTCTCCATAAGCACTTCCAACTCAGTGTATCCAAATCTTCCATTTTTTCTAAGCCCGGTCTCTCTGCTGCCTCTTATTTTAGCTCACGAGCCTCCCAATCGTCCAAACTAGGACCCCAGGCAGTCATTCTCATTTCCTTCTCTCACACTCCCTGGCCAATGGCTTTCATCTCCTAGCTCATCCCTATTCAATTTTCAGGATCCAGCTTAAATGTCACCTCACCTTCACTGCACAGAGCTTAGTCTTTCTCTCTCCCTTTGCTCCTGAACCATCTGATATGTCTCTGGTGGAGCTCTTACCACATGTTGCTGTAATTGCATTTGTATGTCAGTCTCTCCTGCTAATGGTAAGGAATTCAAGGGCAGGGACGTGTATCTTGTTTGTCTTCCTCATGACTTAGTGCCAAAGATTAAGTGTTGATGGAACAAACTGCTTCCAAGGGGAAATAAATGCATTCTGAGTTCTATTGCACTTGCCGTAGGAGGAGGGTGTATTCCTTAGCTGAGTGCACACTGCCTGGTATGGAGCAGCAGAATTTTTCATTTCCCAAGAGACAGACCATGCAAGAAGAGCTCCGTGGTTGGATTTCCCAGCTCTAATCCATTCTCCTCTCTCCCCGTTACCTCCACATTTTCTATAAATATTTCAAGACTCAAAGTGACAGTCACCTCTGAGCTTTATAAAAGATGTGTTTTTCTTTTTCCCTTCTCTTAGGGTTAAGCAACATCATTGGCATCATAGTTTATATATCAGCCAACGCTGGAGACCCTGGGCAGCGCGATTCCAAAAAAAGTTACTCCTATGGCTGGTCCTTTTATTTCGGAGCCTTCTCTTTCATCATCGCGGAAATTGTAGGAGTGGTTGCCGTGCACATCTATATTGAAAAACATCAGCAGTTACGTGCCAAATCCCACTCGGAGTTCCTGAAGAAATCTACTTTTGCCCGCCTCCCGCCCTACAGGTATAGATTCCGGAGGCGGTCAAGTTCTCGTTCCACGGAGCCCAGATCCCGAGACCTGTCCCCCATCGGCAAAGGCTTCCACACCATCCCTTCCACTGACATCTCGATGTTCACCCTCTCCCGGGACCCCTCAAAGATCACCATGGGGACCCTCCTCAACTCCGACCGGGACCACGCGTTTCTACAGTTCCACAATTCCACGCCCAAAGAGTACAAAGAGTCGCTGCATAATAATCCGGCCAACAGGCGCACCACGCCCGTCTGAACTGACCTCTGGCCTCTGCCCCACGCCCAGCACAGCCTTGGGGGAAGTGTACAGAGATGTCTCTGAGGTTGCATGGCATGGTCCTCGTGATGGTATTACTTTTTACAAAGAATGAAACCAAATGGACTCAGCCCTGCCCCACGTTTGCCTGTCCACCTCCGAGTCCGCGCCCTCCATCCCTCCATTTTCAAGCCAATCTTTGACGTCAGTCCTCTCTCCCTATCTGTGCCAGATGTTTTCCTTTCTTCCTTCTTTACTGGAAGGACCTTCACATTCTTCCCTCCTTGGAAGAGGACTTTACTAAAAGTCACGGGTGGTGGCCAGGGGGGACTTCCACATCCCCATCAGGCGCGATCATAGCTGTCCCCATTGTCTACCCACACAAATCCTCAGGAAACCGACCGCCCGGGCGGCCCTGAAGGAGGCATTCACCTTTCCGTGTTAGAAAAACATGACCAGAAATCAAAGATGTCAGAGCCCCGAAGCAGCTAATGTAATAAGCACTCATGTTATTAAAGGTTTTGCCTTGTCGTAACCCACTGAGCTGCGGGAGTTTTGTTTCTTCTGGGTGTTTCCTACAGGAACTCACTCCCCTCCCACTGAACGGGCTCCTCTCTGTCTTGAAAGCTGGGCTTTGCTCATTTACACTCCAGCGACTAGGAGTGATCCCTCTTCACCTGTTGACGCCAGTAAGGTGTCCCCCACAAATGCCAGAGTCAGTGTGTTTCTCCACTCGAATCCCTGGAAGCTACCTGGGGGTGAGCCCGTGAACACTGGTGTTGAAGATCTAACTCTGGCAAGAACCTTGGGCAAGTCACCCAAGCTGCAAGCCTCAGTCTCCTCTTCTGTAAAATGGAACATGATAATAGTGCTCTTCTTCGTAGAGTTGTGAGGTTTAAATAAAATATCATATGTAAAATGATTAGCACATTGTACATAATATACTTGTAAATTTTTTTGAATGGATTCTAGGCAGAGTAAGCATGTATTAGCCTGCTTGTGATGCTATAACAAAATGTCATAGACTGGTAGCTTAAACAACAGACATTCATTTCTCATAGTTCTGAAGGCTGGAGAGTCCAAGATCGAGGTGTCAGCAGGTTCAGTTCCTGCGGAGGGCTCTCTTTCTGACTTGTAGATAGCAGCCTTCTTGCTGTGTCCTCCCATGATGAAAACAGCAATCTCTCTCTCTTCCTCATTTTATAAAGCCCCAATCCTATTGGGGCTCCACCTTCATGATCTCATCTAACCCTAATGACCTCCCAAAGGCCCCATCTCCAAATACCATCCCACTGGAAGTTAGGGCTTCAACATATAAATTTTGGTTGAAGGAGGGGGAGGGGTATGGCCACAATTCAGTCTACAGCAAGCATTGCTGCAGGAAAATAAAAGTCAAAGGAAAGTTATTTTATATGGAGGGGAGGGAGAGAGTATATTTTGCATAGGCTCTGAGGGCTCTGGGAATAGAGAATGGAAGGACATTTGAATATTTTGAATATTTGATTTAGAAAGTGTGAGGAATATGTCACCTCTGTCAACAGTGACTTCCTTGAGTATTTACGGCATACACTCGGGACTTCAAACTTCCAGGGACCCTTCCTGCTTAGGGCTCCAGCATTCTAGGAGGCAGGATTACGGTCCTGAGAACTCACACTTAGCTAACGATGCAGGGTGCCAGGCTGTGTTCTAGTGCCTCACACATAGGATATCACTTTATCCTCCCAGTGAGTGAGATACTATTAATCTCCCCATCTTATCAATGAGGAAACTGAAGAAAGAGGGGTCACATGACTTACCCAGAATTTATCCACACTATGGGACAGAAGGCTTGGGAAACTAGTAACTTGCTCCCACTCACACAGCGAATTTTATTATCAAACGTGCACTAAGAACAATTCATTACATTCAACACTGAACAGTCACCGCATGCAAATGACACTCACATACATCAGATTATGTCATTTAATCCTCAAAACAACCATGTGTAGTAGGAACTATCATCTCCATTTTGGCAGATGAGGGAACAGAGGCTCAAAGAGAGTAAGCGTCTTGGGTGCTAATGAGCAAAGCCTGCGTTCAGATCCAAGCCTCTGCTTCCTACATCGGATGGCTGCCCCAGTGTTCCAGCATTTTTCCAAATCTTAGTCATCTGAGTACCACTCTTAGGAAGTTTTTCGTATCCACATACCACATAGACAATTATTTACCTAATGTTTTTCTTTAAACTTTTTCCTTCAATAAGTAGATTTTGAAAAGGAAATTTATATCACTACTGGGAAAGGAAAACTGGAATTCCTTGCCATGAGCAAAAGGTAACTGAGAAAATAAATGCAATAAAAACCAAACGATCACGCTGCATTCTAGCTGTCGCTTGTCCTAAGCTGAAGACTAGCTGCCAGCTCTTTGACAAAAGGATATAACCGAAGTGTTAGAGAGGTGTTAAAAGATATTCTAGCACCAAAAGAAGATGCTTCCCTCGGCTTAATCAGAAGGACCAAAGGAGAACCCCAAAGGGAATACCTTTCTCACCGTGTCACCTGGTGCTTTATGACACTGCGGCCGTGCATCCTATCACATCATCTCCTCCCACTCTTGGGGAAAAGTGGCTCCTGTCACCCTTGGAGAGGGACAGATCTGAGAGCTGGAACAAATAGGTGATGAACACTGTGAACAGGAAGAGGCAGCATCCAGACACCCTGGGAACTGGGAGTTTGTCAAAAACAGGCCATCCGGGGAGTTGATCCAGGGTGGAGAGAAAGGTCCCAGGGTCTTAACTAGCTGGGCGTCTGCCCTGGGGGCCAAGTATGAAGCCCTTCTGCAAAGGCCAGAGAGCTGGAGGAGAGCAATGGGCGCGTGAGCCCTGGAAGGACCCTCTGCACCATCCCTGCAAAGCTTCCACACAGCGAGCCTCAGGGTACTTTTGCTTAATGACTGCTCAGCGGGACCCAGCTGGCTGGCACCAAATTAATATTAATATCGGCACTCCCAGGTAGCAGCCAGGATTCTGGCCAATCCTTGCCGTGCAAATCCCCGTGGAGAACATTCACATTCACTCAGACACCACTATGTGTGCCAAGCACTGTGCCATGAACTTCACTTATTTTGTCTCGTTTAATCCTAATCGTGTGGTTGGTATTGTTGTTGAACCCACGGGCTCGATGTTGAAACTTGCAAGTAGACAGCAAAGCAGGTACACAAACCCGTGTCTGCCTGACTCCAAAGCCTATGCACAGCCACTCCGTAAGCTCTCCTGGTCACGCTTCTCAAATCTCTTGCTCCATCACCGAGTTCGCTGACTCCTTCTTCCCCAAATGCAGTTTCCTTTTTTCAGTTCACTCATTTCTAGACGAGCAGGTCCTTTCACCAATCTCAAGACCAGATGCTTAGGTTTCTCTTTGAAGCTGTTTTAACGTGCAGCTCCTGAAATTGATCTTTTGCCAAGTTATGTCTCTGCCTTTCGAGAGGAGAGAGGCAGCTCGGCATAACCTTCAAGCACATGAACTCTGCAGCTGTATCTGTCCAAATTTAGAATCCCAGCTCTGCATTTATCAACCAGAGACCTCCAGCAAGATAATCTCCCCGTACCTCAGCTTCCCCATCTGTAAAATGGGCACAAAAGTAGTACTTACGCCATAGGTTTGTTATGAGGATTAAATGAGCTTATATTCATGAAACACTTGGAAAAGAACTTGAAACATAATAAGCACCATATAAAAGTTATCTATTATTATTTAACGTAGTTCTCAGATTTACATTTTTTTCCATTCGGGCCCTTTTCTACCTAGACAATTTTATTTTCCAGATCTTGTCAGCACACGCTTCTGCTCTAATCAGGTCAGTATCCACACTGCACCCTGGCTATATCCACACGTATTCCCAATTCTCTGCCTTTTCCGATAAATGTTCTCCCTGTCTGAAATGTTTTCTCTTGTTTTCTTCAAATCTTACTCATCCTTTAAGGCCAAGATCAACCCTCATGCTTTCCAAGAAGTCTTTAGTGATTGCTCAGGCCATCCAGTCTCTCACTTCTTGGCATTCGTTCATTCATTCATTCAACACATATTATGAAGCACTTACTATATGCCAGTGCTATTGATTGGGTGTTCGTCCGCTCCAAACATCATGTTGAAATTTGACCCCCAATGTTGGAGGTGGGGCCTAGTGGGAGGTGTTTGAGTGGCTCATGGGGGCAGATCCCTCATGAATAGATTAATGCCCTCCCTGGTGGGGTGAAGGGAGGGAGGGAGTGAGTTCTATTACTTCTATTAGTTTCCAGGACAGCTAGTCATTAAAAAGAGCTGAGTGCCTGCCCTGTGTCTTGCTTCCTCTCTTGCCATGTGATCTCTGCACACATTGGTCCCCTTTGCCTTCCGCCCTGAGTGGAAGCAGCCTGAGGCTGTCACCAGATGCTCAGTCTTCCAGCCAGCAGAATCGTGAGCCAAATAAACCTCTTTTCATTACAATCACCCAGCCTCAGATATTCCTTTACAGCAACACAAAATAGATTAAGACAGCCAGAAACAACTATAATCCCGACAGACATGACTACTGTCCTCATGGAGCTCTCAGTCTAGCGGGGGAGAGAAACATTAAACAAGTGAGCACACAAATCAACATCATTTAAAGATGTGATCTACACTACGAAGGAAAAATATAATGCAAAATATACAGAGGAATATAAACAGGAATCTCTAAGTTTGCAGCGGGGTCAAGGAAGAGGAAGTGACATTCAGGATCAGACCCGAAGGCTAAGAAGAGTAGCATCAGATGAGGGCAGAAGACAGAGCTGGGTCCAGAGGATGCAGCATTACAGGCATGTCAAGGATTTTGGATTTCAACTCTAAGTGCATTTAGAAGCCACTTAACAGTTTTTCATCAGGGATATATTGGACACTATCTAATATGTATTTCAGAAGTTTAGTAAGTTAGGCACCCCGTGAAATACTCATTTCCTAAATCTCACCTCTGGAAATCATTCTTTAAGGGCTTCTATGATTGCCTGTTTTGTCCACCCTAGTAGGTAGATATGACCATGTTCTGGACGTGATTCTGCCTCCAATCACAAGATCACACCTGATATGAGGCCAGCCAATCCATTCATGGGGTGGCCAGTGGCTAGGATTTGTGCCTGGGCTCTAAAAGGTCAGCTGTCCCAATTAGATGATTGCTACTGGGATTTTCTTTTCTTTTTTTTTTTTTTTTTTTTTGAGATAGAGTCTCACTCTGTCACCCTGGGTAGAGTGCAGTGGTGTCATCGTAGCTCACTGCAATCTCAAACTCCTGGGCTTAAGCAACCCTCCTGCCTCAGCCTCCCAAGAAGCTGGGACTACAGGCACCTGCCACAATGCCTGGCAAATTTTTCTGTTTTTAGTAGAGACAGGGTCTCACTCTTGCTCAGGCTGGTCTTGAACTCCTGAGCTCAAGTGAACCTCCCACCTCAGCCTCCCAGAGTGCTGGGATTACAGCCATGGGCCACCAGTAGAGCCAGCCTCTACTGAAACTTTTAAGTAAGAGACACAGGAGGCAATCACTAGCTGGCTACAGGGACCAGAGCAGAAAGGATATGAGGGAGCCAGCCATGGGGCTAGGGCAGCAGCAGTGGGCCAAATGCAAGCTGATATTATTTAAAAATGGTTTGGTAAAGAGAGGAACACCCTTCAAAGGCTTCCCATTGTACTTAAATAAAATCCAAAGTTTTGCTAGCATCTCCAGGGTCTTGCATTATCGAAAGCACGCTGACCTATTCAACATATCCCATGCTACTTTCATCTCGCTGTCTGCACTACAGTCAGGCTGCCATTCCTTTTCTGTTCCTTGGTCAAGCCAAATATTTCTGCCCCAGGGCCTTTGCACCTGCCATTCCCACTGCTTGAAATGTCTTCAGTCTCTCTATATGGCTGGTCCTTTATCATCTTTCACATCTGAGCTGACAAGTCACCTCCTCAGAGAGGACTTCCTTTGCCAGCTCTGTGAAATAGATAGATCACCTGTTACTCTTTAATTGAGTCCATGTTTATTCCCTTGATAGGGCAAAAGTTTGTAATATTTTATTTTTGTGGATTTCTTTACTTGTTTTTTATAGGTTTCCCCACAAGAACATAAGTCCTTGAATGTATCCTCCATGCCTGATACGGAGCTATTCACCTGGTGGGTGCTCAAATACTGGAAGGAAAAAAGGAAAGAAAGAAAGAAGGAAGGAAGGAAGGAAGGAAGGAAGGAAGGAAGGAAGGAAGGAAGGAAGGAAGGAGAGAAGGAAGGAAGGAAGGAAGGAAGGAAGGAAGGAAGGAAGGAAGGAAGGAAGGAAGGAAGGAGAATGCATTAGGAGCTGTTCAGAGGAAAGCAAAAACATCACAAGGGAGAGGAAGAGAGTGGCTTCCTTGTTTTGTAATAGCTTCCCTGTCCCATTTTCTCAAGGCCCACGTGTATCTAAATTGCCGTTCTCAGATCCCCGGGACACTTTTTCTGCATTCCTTCAACAATCCTCCCTTTCCTTGAGCAAGCCTGAGTGAGTTTCTGTTCCTAGTTACCAAATGAACACTGACTAGAAACTGTGCCTCAAGAAGCTTCTAGAACTGGGGAACACCCAGCCATAGAGGGGCAGTTGAGAGTCTCTCTTAGAGACCGCTGGAGTAGGACAGCCATGCTACTTCTAGGTATTTAGTCAGGATGTTTATTGGAGAGAGATCAGAACCTCCACGCAAGTTCAGTTCAGAAAGAGCTAGGATAGAGAGAGAACTGGGAACCAGAAACCAAGTGGCAGGATCCAAGGGTCTGATAAATCATCATTCTAAAATCAAAGCCACCCTAAAGGCAATGGCAGAGCCAGGCCATCAGGTTGAAAGCAAGCAACTCCTGGATGTTAGATGAAATTCCTGTTACGTTAGTTGCTTTTTTGTAAATAAAAACAAGTTTCGAGATGGTGATCTGGACTTAATGGATCCTTCTCCGATGCTTTAGGCAAGATGCTTTTGGCTGCAAGTAACACCTAACTCCATCTTAACTAGCTCATATTAGTCATGTAGCCTAGAATATCTGTCATAAATAAATCCCCAAATCTCAGGTGCTTAACACAATAAACCTTTATTTCTTGCTCAATGCAAGTATTCCTGGGTAGCTCTGCTCCAAGCAGTGACTCAGGGACCCAAGCTGCCTCTGTCTTGCAGTTCTGCCATCTTGTGGCTTCAGGGTTGTCCTGGTGTCATCCACTTGGTAGATGGCAGGAAGAGGGAAGGACAGTGGTGAGAAGGTGAAGGATCATGCACCTAAACTTAATCACCCTAGCCCAGAAGTAACCCACTTTATGTTGCATCGGGTTGGTGAGAATGAATCACATAATACTGTCTGGATTCCAGGGGAAGGGATGCTAAAAATGCCATCCATGGCTGAAGAGTTGCTTCCAAGTAATAACTCTATATTATATAAGGTGTGCACAGGTCTTTGGCAGGTAACTAGCCATCTCTGCCATACAACCTAAATAAGAAAAACATATCTTCCATAAAAAGAAATCTCAAGCTAAAGTGGTCACAGGGTTAGTTACTTCAGCAGCTCAAAGATAAATTCAGGGATCCAACGTCTTTGCATTTTTCCACACTCCATACTTTGGCCAGTGTCCCATCACATCCAGATACAACATCCAGCAGAAAGGGGCTGCCTGTTTCCTGTGTGTCTTTAAAAGTGAAGGAAGTGTTTTCAGAAGCACAATAGTAGGCTCTCTCCTTATTTTTGCTACACAGTATTGGGTCATGTGTCCACTCCTAAGCCAGTCACCGGTAAGGGGAATAAATTATCATGGGGAACCAAGACCACTGGTTCTCAGCCCTAGCTGCGCAATAGACTTACCTGGAGGGAAAATTTTTAAAAATACAAATGTCCAGTCTCTATTCCAGAGATTCCTACTGAATTGGTCTGAGCTTCAGAAGTTACCAACTAATAGTTTAAGGACTAAATTCCATTCATCCTCTTGTTCAGCTTGATCTGTAGGGTGTTTATAAAATTTGGGAACTTAAAATGACACAGCAAATGGGACAAAATGTTGACAATTGGTAAATCTGTGTGAAGGATATGCAGAAGCTCTTTATAAACCTTCATACAATTTTTCTTATAGATTGAAATTATATCAAAATTTAAGGTTATCAAGAAAGGGAAAAAAATGGGAACTTTACACATAAAAGCCAGGATTTACATCTTCACTTGAAAAATCAGGAAATCTAGAAAAACTAACTCTGTATTCCTGCAGAAAATTAAAAGCAGGCCTGAGTAGCAGTGCCCAGACTTTTGACCAACCACCTCGAGGGCAAAGGCCTGGGCACCTGTATTGTTAGCTAATGCTCAGGTGAGTCTTATAATCAGGTAAGCTTGGGAATCACTCTCTAGAGTCCTTTAAATTTTTATTCATTTTCTTCTATCCTGTTCCATCCTCTTCCAACCTCTATGTATAGCTTGGATTATTTTTTGCCAAGCGCGGCACCTTGCACTTGCCCACACTGAAGCTCATCCTTGGCAACTCCTCTGCCCACTCACACAGCCTGGCGAGATCTTCCTGCGGCTCGTCACCAGCGGCTTGGCATTTCACTACCTGGCACAGCCAAGTGTCATCAGCAAATGCGGAGCTATCACCACTTACACCTCCAGATCAGTTAGGCAAATGTCAAATAAGACCAGTCCCAGCACTGACACCCCACCGTTCTCAATTAATCAATTAACTAACTCATAATAACCCAACTCAGTGTCTGGTTGCAAGCAAAAGAAAGTAACTGTGGCTAACTTCAGCAACAGAGGGATCGAGTGTAAGTTGGAACTTCTCAACAGCAGCGCTGTCGGCATTTGGAACTGGATAATTCTTTGTTGTGTGTGGGGGTCTGTCCCATGCACGGAAGAATGTTTAGCAGCGTTTCTAGCTTCAACCTACCAGATGCCAGTAGCACAACTGCCCTCCCCCACCAAGATGTGACAACCAAAAATGTCTCCCAACACTGCCAACTGTCTCCTGGAGGCGGGGGAGGCAAGACAGTCACTCCCAACTGAGAACCACTGGTACAGGGATGGGGAAGTTGAAGAACTAGGCCTTAGGAAAGATGGCAACCTGAGTCATTTTAAGATCCTAGACAGCAAGGACTAGCATAATAGATAGAAGAGTTTGAATCCTGGCTCCACCATTTACTAGTTGTGTAACTTGACAAGTTACTTAACTTCTCTGTGCCTCAGTTTCCTCATCCATAAAATGGGATAATCAGGATAGATTTGGTTATACAGTGGGAACAAACAACCCCCACATATCACTAGCTTTAAACATATGCTGCATATTCAATGTATTCAATGTGGTCAGCTAGGGCTCAGCTCACAATGCCCGCTCCAAGAGACCAAAGCTGAAAAGAGATTCCACCATCTGAACATTGCTGGTCAAAGTGGAAAGGAAGATAAACTGGCTCTTAAATGTTTCTACCTGTAAGTGATACACATCACTCCTGCTCATAATTCATTGATCGAACCAAGTTACATGGCGATACCAAATGTGAAGGGTACAGCAAAGCGAAAATCTACCATATGTCTATGAAAAAGAGAAAAAATACTGACTGATAAGCAGCACTAATGCCTAGCAGAAGTAATAACAGTGATTTCATACGTCTGTTGGAAAGGGTAAACAAATTAATGCAAACGAAGTCCTTATAACAGTGTCTGGCATATATTAACTGCTTATTACTATTTATTAATTCAGCAAATGTCTATTGAGCATTATGATAGCCACTTTTATGGGTCAACTTGGCTAGCGTATGGCATGCAGCTATTCAATCAACACCAGTGCAGGTGTTGCTGTGAAGACATTTCGAAGGTGTGATTAACATCTGCAATCAGTTGGTTTTAAGTAAAAAAGATTATCCTCAATAACCTGGGTGGGTCTGATGCAGTCAGTTGAAGGGCATTACGAGCAGAACTGAGGCTCCCCTAAGGAAGAATAAATTCCATCTGAGGACAACAGGTACAGTCCTGGCCAAGAGTTTCCAGCCTGCCCTTCTTCACAACCTGCCCTGTGGATTTTGGATTTGCCCAGCCAGCCCCCACAATCACATAAGCCAATTCCTCACAATAAATCTCTTTACACCCTTAACCCTCAGTTTCCTCTTCCTCCCTGCCTTCTCCCCTCTTCCCACCACCTCTTTAAAAGGCATAAACCTGGGTCTTATTCCCCACTTTTGATGTTGACTCCTTTCTGATCTCCGATCCCTCTGGTCCTGACTCCTGGGCCGCTAATGAAGTTTCCTGCTCTGACTCACGGATCCTCATCCTCCTGGTTCTTTCTCACTCCTGCTAGTGTCTCCTCCTTAGAGGTCAAGCAGCTTCTTACTCTGTGTGGGGCATCCCCAAGGGCTAAAGCACTTGGGAGGGCAGAAACCTTGAGCTACGTGACCCTGGCTGCCTTGCCTGCTGCCCCAGCCCCATCCTCCTGGTCTTTGAAACAAATCCAGTTCATGTCCCCACACTGTGACAAGTTGCTTTCTGTGCTTCAGTTTCCTCAGCTTTTGAGGGGGCCAGAGCATGCCACCCCAAAGTATCCCACTTTGGCATAAGGATTATTTTGAAGTGAAGGCAATTGAGAAATAGTAGATGCAGGAAAAGCTCTCTACCCTTCTCTTTCTGCCTAAAGGTAGAGCACGCATTTCCCTTTGTGAAGGTGTCTTTCCTCCCCTCTCTCATACGAGGTGTCAACGGAAAAGAAGATGAACTCTGTAAAATAATTTAAGGAGGTTTATTCTGAGCCAAATTTGAAGACCATGGCCCGGAGCCACACCCAAGAAGCCTTGAGCAAGTGGACTCACTGTGGCTGAGTTATCGCTTGGTTTTATACATTTCAGGAAGAGAGAAATTACAGGTAAGGTCATAAATCAATGCACGGAAATCATACATTTGTTTGGCCCAAAAAGGTGGGGCATCTCAAAGCAGGGGCTCACAAGTCATAGGTGGATTTAGGGATTCTTTAGTTGACAATTGGCTGAAAGAGTTAGGCTTTGTCCAAAAATCTAGGAATCAGCAGAAAGGAATGCTTGAGATAAGATTAGGGTCTTCTATCTTTTATGTGATGTTATGCCGGAATTAGGTTGAGAAGTAAACCACATCATGAAAACCTGTTTACTGAGATTTTGTCACTTGTAGGTGTGACTCACCAGGCTCTCTTAGAAAGGAATTTTTTGGGCAAAGAAAAAGATTAGAGTTCAGTCCTCACAGGAAAAAGAGATGACTCATCACTGGAGATGAATTAAAATCTGCATAAGCAAACCTTACTGAAATAATCTTTATCTTCCATTGGTCCCCCCCATATATTTACCTTCCCACAATTTACACCCCTAGAAGCCTAAACTCTTTTCCTTTGTCTTGTCACTTCTCCACAAATTTATCACTCTTTGTTAAAGTGGTATATGAACTCTTAAGTTTAACCACTCCTTTGGGTTTTCACTTCCTTGTCTGTGAGACTTGAGTGTACATGTACAAAATTAAATTGTTAACATCAAATAAAATATATATGCCCTTTATCCTTTTGATCCTTTGTCAGTTTAATTTGCAGGACCCCAGTTACTTAACCCAAGAGGTTAGAGAAAAAAAATTTCCCCCCCTACACTGCAAAATAGGGATAACAACAGAATCCTACTCATTCAGTGTAGTGAGCATTAAACAAGACTATGCCTCTGTGACACTTAACACATGACCAGCTCATAGTCAATGCTTACTAAGTGAGAACATTTTAGATAGTCCCAAATACTAGTCCCATCCATCCTTCACCCACCAGCCTTGGCATCTTTGCCCTTTAAGATTTCAGGACAATTTAAAAAAGGCAGAACAGTTCAGTCACAGAAACTTAGCTGATTTTGTTAGTCACAAAGAAGCACACAATCCCCATGCCAAGCCTATCTCAGGAAGGGGAACATCCATGAACATTTTAAAAACCCAATCCTACAATCTTTTCTTCAAACTCACCCCCTCCCATCACATAAGGAGATACTTTGATTAAGCAGGGAGCCACAGGGAGCTGGCTTCTCTCTCCTCTACCCAGATCCACTCCCTGGCACCCCATGGTCAATACTGCCATCCCCTAGATGTGGGGGGAGTCACACAAAGTCTTGTGCCTTTGAAGTATCTGAACTTATGTTTCACATTTCAAGAGGGAAGAGGACCACAAATCATTATTGGCAAGAAAGATAGGAGAAACAGAGGAGGCCAGTATTCCAAAGCAATTAGTTGGGATGACAGAAGGAACAAAAGGAAAGACATCATGCAAATGGAAGGCCATTCCACCTTGAGAAGATAATGTCTGCTCTGAGCACAGAGGGAGGAGTTTAAAGCACCCCAGTTCATTCCAACTGTGTGAATATTAAGCTTCCTCATAAGTAATATTAGGACTGGGTAACATCAAGCCTCTGAAATGTTAATACTTTCATATTCCTCCATAATTATGTTACTAGCATTAACTGTATTAGATTTTAATATTTCACAACACTGAACAAGGAGTACAGTAATAAATCTTTTATTTCTCCAAAATAACTTAAACCTCACTGGAACCTACACCCGTCTCCTTTTGTGCAGCTTTCCGCTGTATAGCTGTCTGCTTAATGGGTGGTGGTCTTCCATAAGGAGTCAGTCCTCAGGGAAGCGAACAGAGTCTGATTTCTGTTACATTTGGAAGAAGCCAGCCACAGCTGAATGGCAGAGATCACCCCTCTCCTTCTACCCTTTATCCGTGGAACCAATACTCTTCCTTCTCTCCACCTCTTTCTTCCCCACCAGGAGAAAAGGAGATTAGAACGTATCCCTCTTCCACCAGCAGAAGAGAACAGAAAATGATAGACACCCAAGGTGGCAAATTTGGGGCAGCTCGAGTGGCTGAGGATTTATTTTCTGTTGGAGAGGGACAGCAGATTTTGAGGAAAGGACATTTGGGGACATTGGCAGGTTTCAAAGTTGGAAGAAAAGTAGGAAGATTATTAGAGGACAAACGGCTTCCATGTGCTGGTGGTTCATCCACCCATTGTCAACCCCCGCCCATTGACATCACACCTTGCTTCTGTTTAGTGTGTCAGTGCTCATAGCATCCTTTAGCCCACTTCAGCTGCCCTTTGAGGGAGGCTCTTGCTCCACTGGAGTTGAGCATCTGCTCAGCTTTTCCATTCAGAGCCTTCGCCATCCACTCCAACGTATTAGCCACCCAGAAAGTTCTGTCTTTTTATTCATCCCAGGGGTTTATCCAAGAGCTATTTATCTCCTTTAAGCTCTTAAAAGCTCTCATTTCACTCTTTTAAGACTACAGGGCTACTCACCCTTTAAAGGTAGTTCCTGGATTGTTCCTAGGAGGCCCCACAGTTACCCGGGAGCTGCTTCTATTTGTTCCTTAAAGACTGACTATTGTTACTTCCCTCTGCCCAGAGAATAGAGCTTGATTTCCTCCAGAGGGGCCCAGAGCATCATAATACAAAAGCCTTTTGTGTCTCTGGAGAAATTCATCTTCCCAAGAATGATAACATGACCTTCCATAACCTCTCCCGCTAGGACAGAGAAAATAACTCTAATTCTGACACGGCCTCTGCTACATAAACCAAAGCCGGGTTATCTTCAGAGACAGCCTTAGGTGTGTGTTAGGATTTCAGCTGCCTGGCAGAAACTTTGCTCCATAGATTCCACCTCTTCTGTCCCCTAATAACAGGATAGAAACTAAATCTTTCACTCTCCAATGGGAAATGAACAGCTAGTGTTTAAACTGGACTAGAACAGAGAAATGAATGAATTTTTTTTCAGTCCAAGAACAAATGCTTAAATCTTAAGAAAGTTTCCCTCTCTTTTGACCATAAACACCCCACTGATCTTATTTTTATATTATGAGTTGTTGAATACTAATTACATTTATGTTGTTAACTAAAAAAAAATTAACATGGTTTATACTTCGGAAAAAGAAGAGCTTTATTTCTCATAAAGGATGACAACCTGTTGGATGGCCATTCCAGCAGGTTGGGAAGCAGAGCCCCAGCCAGAAGCCAGACACAAAGGCTTCAAAGAAGAGACAAAAGAGAATGAGCCTGGTGGTCAAATATACATATTCAACAGGCTATGGGAGGAGTCATGAATATTTATGAAGGGAATCATATGCATGTAATTGTGCTTTCTCTCTCCCATCCTGTGGTGTCTGGGAACTCAGTTTTAAGGTGTTTCTGGGGTTCCCTTAGCTGAGAGGGGTCCATTCAGTTAGCAGAGGGCTTAGGATTTTATTTTTAGTTCACAATATTAATTATATAATTCTATTATTTATTAAGCCCCAATTCCCCAGGCTGGTCTCATGTGTTGCGATGCCTGCCGTCTCAGGTGTCTACTGAATATGAAGAGATTTCTCTCCTGCTCTTTGTGCTGGTGGGGAGGGCAAGCTTTGATACTTCTGTGTTTTCCAGATGGCGACAAGGAAGAGTCCTATTTCCATGAATGAGGGGTGCAGGCTAAGATTGGGGTCAGTAGATATTTCCACTCCCGGGCTATGGCTTATTTTCTCATCAGTTAATTGAAACCAGATATGATGTTAGTTTCCCTTCAAAAACCACACCCATTGAGGCTACCTGAGAAATGTGTTTGCTTCTTCTAAGTTAACCTTGACCTTATTCCTTGAGAAATAATAAATCTGGCCTTATTATGCTAAAGACTCTAAGGGGAATCTCTTGCTCCCTGTTGGTCCAAATCTTATCACCAGCTGGGCATTGAGTCAAAAGCACTGAGTGCTCAGGAAAGAAGATGAGGTCAGACCTACCCCAAGGCCACCCAGCTTCAGTACCATTTAACCTTCCCGCTGCAGGGGGAAGAAGAAAGCCCCTAAAGCAGGAAAGACAGCCTACCAAGCTGTGGGTCTTGCCCCTCCAGAAGTTCCCAGCCTTGGCTGCCCATTAGAATCCTCTGGGGAGATTTTAAAAATCACAATGCCCAGGCCGTACTCCAGACCAATTACATCAGGAGCTCTGGAGGTGGGGCCCAGGCATCAGTATTTTGTAAAGCTCCCCAGATGACTCTGTGTGCAGCCAAGGTTGAGAAGCATGGCTCTTCCCTCTACAGCCAAAGACAGCCACACCCAAGTGAGCACCATGTGAAAGCACAGTGACTTGGCCACTGGTACACATGGCCCGTTGTTCTGGAATCTGACCCGATTCTGTTCGTGTTCCTTTAGAGTGATGGGGACAGGAGTGAAGAGTGGCCGGCCACCTCCTCCCCTCACCAACTCTGGTGCTAATGTCGTGTGGCTAGAGTATAAAGACTCTTTCAAGAGCCCTACAATCTCACAACTGGAGGACACAACTGTAAACTAAATAAAAAGAAAATCCGGAGCCCCCATGCCCACTGAAGGGACCCTCTCTTGGCCTAGGGGACCCCAGAAAAAACCTTAAAACTGAGTTCCCAGCTGCCACAAATGGAAGGGAGGTTGGACACACCTCCTTATACCTCCTCCCTTTTGAAGCTTAGCTACAACAATTGACCAGCATTAATGTTACAACAGAGATCATAAGACTGACAAAACAGACTCTTTGTGACAATAAGGTACTGAATTATCAACAGGACCTAAGGCCATGCAGGGCAAAAGTTAAATCACCTACAGGCCATTGTTTTGCTTAACAGATCTCTGGAGTGGTATGTTGTGGCTTGTCTCTGATTAACAGGCTTCCTTAACTTCAAACATCCAAGCCTTCAGACAAAGCTTTACTTGTTTAACCAATCACGAATCAAAAAGCCTTTGAACCCACCTATAACTTGTAAGCCCCCAGTTTGAGATGTCCCACCTTTTAGGGCCAGACCAAAGTATACCTTTCATGTACTGATTCATGATTTTACTTGCAATTCCTAAAATGAGTAAAATTCTAAAATGTATAAAACCAAACTGTAACCCAACCACCTCAGGACCACTTACTCAGGGCTTCCTGAGTATGGCTTCCTGGGCTGACAACCACACATATTCGGCTCAGAATTAACCTCTTTAAATTATTTTACAGAGTTTAGGATTTTCTTTTTCTGTTAGCACGACTGATTAGCCACAGTTAGTGACCAAGGACATTTCTGCATAGGAGCCGCATTGTTCTACAGTTGGCCTGGTTCCTCTGGGGGCTGTTCCCCGTCAGGCTCCCAGCCAGCACTGCCAAAAGTGAGAGTGTGTGAGACCTGGGAGAAGGAGGTGAAGCTGCACCAGGCCTGAAATTTCGAGAAGGTGAGGCAGATGCAAAGGTGCTGGCGGGTTCCAGCTTGGCCTCACTGTCCCACACTGTGTCCAGCTCTTCTCCTGGGACACCGGTCCTGCTCACCCACGGCGACAGAGGCAGCAGAGGCACAGAGGCAGCAGCTATGAAGAGCGAACGGCCTTCCGTGGCTTCTCCACCAGCCCCTCTGGGGTCTCGCTCCTGAATGTGACCGGCTTCCGGGTCTCCCTGCAAGATCCGACTTGTTCTCCCGTGTGTCAGAGCTTCAGGACAGCTGGCAAGTGCCTTTTTTCTGACCCCCTACTTCCTTTAAACGGATTTTTATTTGTGCACTTCCTCCCACGCTTGTGTAAGGTCAAATTCTTATAACCCCTGATTCCCCAACACTCATTATGGTCCTGCTTTCTGACCAACACACCGCAGACGGGCATGAGGGAGGCTCCCAGAACGTCAGAAACGTACCATACCCTGATCTGTTCAATGGTCACATGGCGTCTATATATGGTTTAAAATTCACCAAATTTTACACTGGAGATTTGTGCACTTTACCATTCATATGCCACATCTCAATAACTTCTTTAAAAGAATGAGTTAAGAGACTTTATGAGACAAATAAAACGCAACAGTTAAATGAAGCCCCCTCCGTCACTCGCATGGACCACAGACTCCCAGCCGCTGAGCATCTCTCCCTGTTGTTGCTGCTGCCGCACTTGCTCATTCTGCTGAATATGTAACAGTCCTTCAAAGGACTCCTCTGCCTGCTGGCTTTGACAATAAGAGATCGTGATTACAAATGGCTTCAGACTAGAGAAAGATCTTTGGTCTTCATTAAGGTTTATTTGTGACTGTTCCAATGGTGGTTTCTGAGAGAAGAGAAAGCTTGCCGATGGTAATTAGGCCCTCCTAATTGCAGTAGTCGCTGATTGCTTGTATTAAAAACATTTGAGGAAGTGTAGCAATTAGAGCTTCGGGAAATATTTAAAAAACAAAGTGAAAAGAGGCTTCATAGTGCAAGGACACAGAGAGGCAGCCAGGAGCCCCTGCCCAGCTGGAGCAAACCCTTAGCAACCCTAGACGTCTGGGCAGTGCACCCCTGGGATGGTGGCCATGACAGTCTGAGGGAGAAGAGGTGAGTTTCCCCCATCATTGTCCAGACACGGCTGTGAATCTGCCCATGAAGAAGCAGTTTAGAAGGAAGACATATTGCAAACAATGCATAAAGGTAATAATAATGCCAGGTATATATTAGTTATATACATACATGCATGTTAACATGTTAAATCCATAAAACAAGCTACCAGCATTGCTCCCATTTTAAAGATGAAGAAACAGAGGTCTTCATTTGAGGAAAAAGTTGAAAACTTTCTCAAGGTCACACACACAGCAGGTGGCAGACCCCAACTCAAACCTAGGTCTGTTTGACTTCAAAGCACATGCCTGGAACTGATCTATTATTCTGTGACTTTCTCAGTTCCGGAGCCCTGGACCCCTCTATCCACCAGCAACCCAGCAAGGCAAGCTTGCTTGCAAGCTCACACCACTCCCTCCCACCAGTATGTCTCTTCAGTATGTCTCTCTCTAAGACCTACTTGCAGTCACCAAACCAGGTAACAACTCCTCTTGCTCACCTTTGTTTCTGTCCCCAAGCTCCCTGAGAATGAGCTCAAGGAATTTCTCCACTCTGCTTCCCAGACAAGATCAGGGATCCAAGGTCTTTCATCTGTCCCTGTAATTGTACCTTGAAGAATTCTAATCCTATTCATTGCTCATCTCCAAAATTGTTCAACCACCATCCAAATTTGCTTTTTCTTCTGACCCCTGGGTCCCCCACTACCCTTAAACTGGAATGTAAGCTCCATGAGGGAAGACATTTAAATCTGTTTTATTTGCTGCTGTAACCCTGGCACTTAGTAGAATGACTGACACATAGTAGGTATTCTCTAAATATTTGCCCAATAAATAAGAGCTTTCTGTTTTCCAAATGGAAATGTATCCTCTCCATTTCTAGACAACTCTTAGGACATGACATTTTCTCAATTGCCAGAAATGCATCCTCTGTAGTTCCTTTTATCATCCAATTTCTCTGGAATCATACCCCCATGATTTCCTAGCCCACATAGGTCCATTTTCGCCCTTTTAGAACACAAGAAGCATGTGTATTTCTAAAGCCTGACATATGACCACTTCTGTGTCACTGTGCAGTGTCACCCCAGATAAAGGTGTTCTCAAATTCACCTGTGTGGTGCCCTGGAATAACGGTGTTTCAACCCCACACATAGTATGTCCAGGAGGAAACAAGATTAAAACTTTATTTCTGTCTCCTAATTGATACTGGCGTCCCGAGAGAAATACTGGTCGATTAAGCAAGGAATGCTAATTGCTTACTCACCTCCTACTGACAGTGATGACGGGCTTGGTTAAGGGTTTTTACTAAGGCC
This sequence comes from Avahi laniger, assembly GCA_963575035.1. Lineage (NCBI taxonomy): Eukaryota > Metazoa > Chordata > Mammalia > Primates > Indriidae > Avahi > Avahi laniger. Next base: position 31,043 of record CAUYSK010046322.1, read on the forward strand.
CACTAAAGGGAAGACTATGTGGCAAGTTTCTGGATTGCTTGGAAGGGAGAGACTTTGCCCGTAGATGCTGAGGGGGTGCAAAGTGTAGGAAGACACAGGTGAATGAGGAAACAGATTCCGGGGGAGGGAGGACAGCTGAGAAGAGTGCAAATCACATAGATCACACGCCTCGAAATGTGTTTGGATCTGAAATATTTTGTTGTTGAAAACAAATTTAATCCGTACCGATTGTCTTGATCCATTTTGTGTTGCTATATAGGAATATCTCAGGCTGGGTAATTTATAAAGAAAAGAGGTTTATCTGCCTCATAATTCTAATGTCTGGAAAAGTTCCTGATTGGGCATCTGTATCTGGGGAGGGCGTCAGGCTGCTTCCACTCACGGAAGAAGGATAAGAGGAGCTGGTGTGTGCAGAGATCACAGGGTGAGAGAGGAAACACAGGAGAGACGCAAGGGGAGGTGCCAGGCTCTCTTCAACAACCAGCTCTCACTGGAACTCAGAGGGAGAACTCACTTACCCCACCCACGAGAGGGTTAATCTATTCATGAGTGATCCGCCCCATGATCCACACATCTCCAATTAGGCCCCACCTACTAACCACACTGGAGATCGAATTGCAACATGAGATTTAGTAGAGATAAATATCCAACCCATAGCACCAGGTGCCATTCTAAGCACTTTACGTGCATTATCGCATGTGTCCTCATAGCAACCCTACAAGGTGGAAATTGTTATCATCTCCATTTTAAGAATGAGGAAAGTGAGGCCTAGGGAGGTAAAGTAACTTACTAAATGAATCTAGTTAGTAAGTGGCTGAGCTGGGTTCAGACCACATCCATCTATTTCAACAGCCCATGTTTCTGAACGTTACATTACAGTGATCAGCAGTGGGAAGCTAGCGGGCTTTGCAGTGTCTGGAAGTTTCCCTACCACCCATCACTCTCTTGATTCACTCTACTAATAACTTGCTGAGTGCCTACAACAGACCAAATTCCATGCTCTGTATGCAATACATAAGTAACGTGCTATAAAGTTCCTTTGGAGATTGGCTGAGATGACAAATGAAGCATAAGCGCCTGTATCTTTATTACTCCACATCCCATGAAACAAATCCATGCCAGCATGTGAAAATGAGAAAGTGCCGTCAGATGGCCAGAAATTTTAAGTCAAAGCTGAGAGCAGAGAAGCAGACAGCATACACACTACAGATAAACAAAACTGGAGGGAACCCTCACCTCGAAACATGCAGGAGAATGTACAGAAAAGGTAGGAATGTAGGAAGAGAGACAGAGTCGAGGAGGACAAGAAGGAAGTGTGACCCCAGGAGTACTTGTCGAGGTGATTAACTGGGGAGGTGGAATAAGCCAGTCCTTGTGTTAGGCATTGAGAAGCTTACCATGTAAAAGCATTGGCAAGTAAGATGAACTTAAGAAGTCCCACATTCAGATGCATCGTGGTGAAAATTTTTAACATCAAGAATAAAGAGAAAATCCTTAAAAACTTCCAGGGAGAAGAAAAAGGTCACTTATAACTACTTTCCCGTATCTTCTTCCCACCTGTTTTTACTTTATTTTTTTCTAAGAGATGGGGTCTCACTATATTGCCCAGGCTAGATTCAAACTCCTGGGCTCGAGCAATCCTCCCACTTCAGCCTCCTGAGTAGCTGAAACTACAGGCACACTCCACCATGTCCAGTTTATGTTTTTACTTTTAATGGAAGAAATTTTATATTTTGAGTATGTATAGGGAGAGGATTTTTAAAAAGAGGTTAAAAATATAGGAGAATATCATTCACATAGCAAGATCTCTGTTGAGGTGGATTAGGTTGAGAAACTCTCTTCTTCCTCTAACACAGGGGAGAAAACCCTAAGAATGGGAGGAAAAGCAGCTGAGTTTCAGGGTGGCTGGGCAGGGAATGGATGGATATCATCCCCTGCTAGCCTCTGTTCTCTCTATTTCGAAAATTACTATGTGCCAGGCACTGTCCTTAACACATAATTCCTCACTTGAATCTCAAAACAACCCTACACACACAGACTGGGGAAAAAAAACATAGTACCTATATCAAAGGAATAGTATCCCAAATATATAAAGAACTCCTATGAATCAACAATAAAAATCTAACAACTCAATTTCTTAAATGAACAAAAGACATGAACAAGTAATTCACAAAGGAAGGTACACAAATGACCAATAAGCATGTGAAATGGTACTCATCATTATTAGACATCAGGGCAGTGCCAATTAAAACCACAATGAGATATTATTTCAAACCTATTAGGATGGCTAATATCAAAAAGACTAACAACCCTACATGTCAACAAAGATATGGAGAAGCTGGAACTCTCATACATTGCTGTGAGAATACAGAGCGGTACAACACTTTTGAACTATTTGGAAGTCTCTTGTAAAGTTAAATCTACATCTACTATATGGCTTAGCAATTCCATGCCTAGCTATTTACCCATGACAAATGAAAATATATATCTACAAAAAGACTTGCAGGTAAATGTTCATAGCAACCTTATTCAGACGAGTCTAAACTGGAAACAACCCTAAGGTCCATCAATAAAAAGATGAATAAACAAATTGTACTATGTCCATATAATGAAATACAGTTTGTTTTTGTTTTGTTTTGTTTTGTTTTTTTGAGACAAAGTCTTGCTTTGTTGCCTGGGCTAGAGTGAGTGTCATGGCCTCAGCCTAGCTCACAGCAACCTCAAACTCCTGGGCTCAAGCAATCCTTCTGCCTCAGCCTCCCGAGTAGCTGGGACTACAGGCATGTGCCACCAAGCCCGGCTAATTTTATATATATATATATACATTTAGTTGTCCAGATCATTTCTTTGTATTTTTTAGTAGAGACAAGGTCTCCCTCTTGCTCAGGCTGGTCTCAAACTCCTGATCTTGAGCAATCCACCCGCCTCAGCCTCCCAGAGTGCTAGGATTACAGGCGTGAGCCACCGTGTCCGGCCTGAAATACAGTTTGAATATCCCTTAACCAAAGTGCTTGGGAACAGAAGTGTTCTGGATTTTGGATTTTTTCAGATTTTGAAATATTTGCATTATACTTACCAGTTCAGCATCCCTAATTTGAAAACCTCAAATCCAAAATGCTCCAATGAGCATTTCCTTTGATCATCATGTCAGCACTCAAAAAGTTTCAGATTTTGGAGCATTTCCTATTTTGGATTTTCAGATTAGAGATAATCTGTACTACTCAGCAATACAAAATAAAAATAAAAAAAAACACTGATACCTACAATAGCATGAATGAATCTCAAAAACATTATGTTTAACAAAAGAAGTTAATCACAAAAGAGAACACACTATATGACTACACTTACACAGTCTAGACTTAGTCTAGGCTAAATGAATCTACGGTGATAGGAGACCTAGACTGACTATAAAGGAGTACAGATGAACTTCATGGGATGATGGAAATGCTTTATATCTTCTTTTGGGATGGGGTTGTTACATAGACATACATGGCAGTCAAAACTCATCAAGCTGAACCTTAAGACCTATACATTTTATTCTACATAAATTATACTTTAATTTTTAAAATATGTTTTAAAAAACTACAAATTGGGTTTTCCATTTTTACAGGTGAAATATCAAAGTTCAGAGAAATCAAGATACCCACTTACTATCCACACAGCAAGTGAGTGGGGTGGTAGAACCAGAATTTATGACCAGATTTGACTGATTCCAAAGCCCATGCTATGCTTCATGAGCTCTATATCAAACCATTCAAAAACTCCTCTGCTGGGGCAACAAGGCAAGAAAGAGAAATAAAAGGCATACGTATTGGGAAGGAAGAAGTGAAACTATCTCTGTTTGCAGATGACATAATCTCATATATAGAAAATTCTTAGGAATACACACAAATACTACTAGAACTAATAAATTCAGTAAGGTTGCAGAATATATGAGCAATATATGAAAATTTTCTACACATTAGCAATGACCAATCCAAGAAGGAAATTAAGAAGACAATTCTATTTAAAATAGCATCAAAAAGAATCAAGTACTTAGAAATAAAATCAACAATAGAAGTGCAAGACTTGTACACTGACTACTAAAAAATTGTTGAAAGAGTTAAAGAAGACCTAAATATAATATAGGGAAAGATATCCTATGTTCATGGACTAGATGGTTAATATTGATAGGATGGCAGTAATCCCCAAACTGATCTGCACATTCAGCACAATCTTTATCAAAATCCCAACTGCCTTTTGTTTTTTTTACAGAAATTGACAAGCTGACCCTAAAATTCCTATAAAAATCCAAGAAACCCAGAATAGCCAAAACAATCTTGAAAAAGAACAAAGTTGGAGAACTCATACTTCTCCGTTTGAAACCTAGCACAGAGTTACAGTGTGAATGAAGAGAGCGTGGTACTGGCACAAAGATAAACATATAGATAGATCAGCAGAATAGAATTGAGAGGCGAGATAGAAGCACCTACATTTACAGTGCATTGATTTGCTACAAGGATGCCAAGATAAATCAATTAGGAAAAGATGGTCTTTCAACAAATGGTGGGACAAATGGACACCCATATGCTAAAGAATGAAGTTGGATGTCTACCTCACACCATAAACAAAAATAAACTCAAAATAAATTATACCTAAATGAATCATACCTAAATGAATACCTAAAAAATCATACCCAAATGAATCATACCTAATTAAATCATACCTAAACTAAAACTATGAAACTTCTAGAAGAAAACACAGGAGCAAATCTTCATGACCTTGGGTTAGGCAGCGGTTTCTTAGGTATGACCCAAAAGCACAAATGAAAAGGAAAAAATAGATAAATTGGACATCAGCAAAATTAAAAAATTTTGTGCTTCAAAGGACACCATCAAGAAAGTGAAAAGACAAGCCAAAGAATGGGAGATAATATTTGAAAATCATATATCTGATAAGGGCCTTGTATCCAGACTATATAAAGAAGGATTATAACTCAATAATAAAACAACAAATAACCCAATTTTAAAATGGGCAAGGGACTTGAATAGAATTTCTCCAAAGACATACAAATGTCTTACAAGCATATAAAAAGTTATTCAACACCATTAGTCATTAGGAAATTGCAGATCTAAACCATAATGAGACACCACCTCCACCACCAGGATAGCTAAAATATAAAAGACAGGTAATTACAAGTGTTAGTAAGGAGGTGAAGAAATTAGAATTCTAGTACATTTCCAGGAGGACCTTAAAATGGTGTAGCTACTTTGGAAAACAGTTTGAAAGTTTCTCAGAAAGTTATCGTATGACCTAGCAATTGCACTCTTAGAGATATACCTCCCAAAACTGGAAACGTATCTCCACACCAAAACTTGTACACAAATGTGCACGGCAGCATTATTCATAACAATAGTAAGTCCAGAAACGGAAACAACCCCGATGTCGTCCACCAGCTGATGAATGGAAAAACCAAATCTATATCTATACAATAGAATATTATTCTTCCATAAAGAGGAATAGAGTATTGATAAATGGTGCAACATAAATGAACCTTGAAAACAATGCTGAGGGAAAGAAACCAAACGCAAAGACCCACATATTGTACGATTTCATTTATATGAAACGTCCAGAATAGGCAAATTCTATTTTAAGATAGTAGATAGAGAAAGTAGACTAGTGGTTGCCAGGGGAGGGGAATATGGTGAGTGATTGCTAATGGAGATGGGGTTTCTTTATGAAGTGATAAAAATGTTCCGAAATTAAATAGCAGTGATGGTTGTACAACTCTGTGAATACACCAAAAATCATTTAATTGTACACTTTAAAGGGGTAGATTTTATATTATAGTATATGAATTATATCTCCATAAATCTGTTATTTAAAAATTCACCTTCCGGAGAGGAGAGAGAGTGGGGATGGGACCGTGAGTACCAAGGCCGTGAAGTGAGTGATGAGGTTTGAAATTGTGTGATAGGATGGCCGAGCAGTGATGAGGCCCTTTCTAATATACAACGCCACACAATTGTAATGGCGCCCATGCCTGGGCGGGCGCCTTTTACGCCTGTGCGTTCTAATGTATAGGTCACGAGCTCAGAGGTCCCAGGTGGTGGAGTAGGATCCCCGAGGTGGGTACCACGCCTGGCAGCTTTCAGCAGGAAGAGCTAAGGGATACTTGCTGTTCCTTCCCGCCCACGTCCAAAACTCTCTGGCCTTCACACCCGACAAGAAGAAAGCCGAGGACTTGGCTCACTATTTCTCAAGTAGAATTTCTGGAACAAAAATATCTACTAAACCTGCTGCCTAAGGATCAGGCCGGGGAAAGAATAAAAACTAAAAAGAAAAGGAAGGCATTTTCCTAATAATTAAATCTGAATTATTCACAACCTGTTAGATACTTTTTTCTCCTCTGATGGAGAAGCACACGTTTTCATTTCTCCCCTAAGTCCTTTGCAATCGAAGTTGAATTTTTGGCTGAAAGCCCTCACTTTCTATGGGGACTCAGAGTCCCAGGCCACACCTTCACCTGTGTCATCCACAGACCCACCGCCAACCCAACCCCCGAGCTGCTCAAAGGGGCTGGTTTTACCTAATGCCGCAATCCTCCCCCCTCGATTAATTCCCCCAAGGTTTATATATTACGAAGTCTCTTTAAATTGTTGCAAGTGGCCTAGTTTTAGCTAAAGGAGGCAAAACAGGGAATTTATTGACCAAGGTAAGGAAACCAACTAAACACGAAGAAGATTAGGATGCAGCTGCCTTTGGGGACAGTATAACAAAAAACTCAGATATTCCTGCTTCATACAAGACAACTCCCTTCCTCCCCGCTCCCCGCCCCCCCCTACACACACACACTACCCCCCGCTGGTTGGTACTTTCTTTTCCTCAGATCTGTTTTCTCCATGAAGCTGAGAGCATGGCAGGCAATGGTGGCCAAGCTCACGTCCTCCCGTAGTTTTAATTCAGAAAGTCTCAAGGAAAGCTCTGATTTTCTTGGCTCAGGTCATATGCCCTGTAGCCAAAGGAATAGGACATGTTGTGTTTGACAATCCCCATTAAAATCATAATGTTAGAATGGGAGCAGGAGTTCCTCTAAAGGAGGGAGGTGACGTCCCCCAGTGAGAAAAGAGTTCAAGGCAAGCCAGACTGCAAATGGGCACATCAGTGGGAGCCAGATTCCCACAGCATGGTGGGAAAAGCTTAGGATCTGAAGCCAGAACTGCTGGGTTTGAATGCTGCTCTGCTACTTGCAAGCTATGCAATCTTGGGCTCGGTTTCCTTGTCTGTAAAATGGGCATAATCCTTCAAGGGAGCAGAGAAAAACTTCATCTCTTGATGGGAAGAGCTGCAAAGTATGGTGGCTGATTTTGAAATCTACTGTAGTTGGAAACAGCTAGAAGGGGCTGCTTCAGGGTGTAGGCGGGGAAACTGGGCAGGAGCGAGAAATGGATTATTCCCCGGGAGTTAGGACTCAGACTGGCAGGGGTAAGAAGTGGCACCTGGAGTAATCGACCTCTAAGTTAAGAACAAGAAAATGAGAGGGAATTGACCAGATGAAAGAAGAGAGGAGAATGTTCTAGGCAGAGATAACAGCATACAGAGAAATGTAAAAGCGAGGAAAACATAGTGCACTGAGGGAGCTAAAAGGGGTTCAATGAAATGCAACAGCTGGGTCTGAGAGGCAAGGAGGGACCCACCCTCTCCCCCAGCAAGTAGCTCTTCCAAGTCACGCTAACCAATCAGGGCTTACCCCAAAACAATAGGGAGTCATAGACAGTTTTAAGTAGGGAAGGAACATGACTGAATTTGCAATTTATGCAAATGAGATACTACCGTGCACCCATTAGAACACCTAAAACTAAGGGAGGAGGGCAGAGGAGGGGAGGGGTAAAAAGCTACTTAGCAAGTACAATGAACACTATTCTGCCGCTCCTGCTGTGCGTGTCCCCCTTCGTGTCCCCCTGGGGCGTCACACTCATTACGTCTAAGACTAAACCCAATCTCCCAATGCCCCTGACAGGCCAATGAGGGACCTGGGCCTCTTGCTGGGACAGAGGTTCTGGGAGCTGGAGCCTGGTTTTGGAGCTAACGTTATCCTGTGGCCATAAGTAGAAATGAAGGGTAGCTGGAGAAAGGTTTGTTTTTTGGGTGGGGTGGGGTGGTAGCCTCATAACTCAAGGATCAAGGAACTGGAGAACGAAATCCATTCGGGGTCCAAGGGTGTCAGACTGATAGGCAAAGAAGCAGGGTCACGGCCGTAAGCCAAGGATTTTCAGCCTCGTTATATCAACGACACTTCATAAGTGCTCAATAAACGCTTGTTGAAAGAAACAGGAACTTCAGGAGGAGTCTGGAGCCACAGTGTGCAGAAGATGGCTGACTTGACGTGAAAAAGCCAGTGACATTTGCTCACTTACGGGGGTCTCGGTTTGCACATGCAGAATCTTGCGAGAATTCTTCAGCCATCTTGGCCTCCTCCTCTTCCCAGGTCACTCCAGAAGAGCTCCTACCTCAGAGCTGTTGCATTTGCTGTTCCCTCTGCCTGGAGCGCTTTTCCCCACAAATGTTCGACATGGCTCACTCTAAGTCACTCACTCTCATGACTTCCTTCAGGTCGTCACTCAAATGTCATCTTCACACTTCTTATCCTCCTCCCTGGCTTTATTTTTCTCCCTAGCACTTATTACTAGCTAATATGCTGTCTATTTTACTTAAATATTCTGTCTATTAGGGGTTTCTCTGCTAGTTATAACCTCCATGCAAACAGGGATTTTTGTGTGTTTCGTTCCCTGGCCTAGCCAGTACCTAGAACAGTGCGTGACAGATAGTAGGCACTCAATAAATGAATCGATTAAAATTCGTTCAAAATTGCAGACTTTACCTCCAGAGATTATAGCTCAACAGGCCTGGGAAGGTCCAGTAATGTTCATGTTTACCAAGTGATTCTAAAGGAATTGGTGGGAGGCCCAACGTGAAGAAACATTTCTTAGAGGTTTTATCTGGAATGAATGTCCATCTGATATAATTCTTTTTTTTTTTTTTTTGAGACAAAGTCTTGCTCTGTCACCTAGGCTAGAGTGCTGTGACGTCAGCCCAGCTCACAGAAAACTCCAACTAGCCAAACTTCTGAGCTCAAGCGATCCTCCTGCCTCAGCCTCCTGAGTAGCTGGGGCTACAGGCACGCTCCACCACACCCAGCTATGATACAATTCTCTTGACATCCTCAGAGAGCAGGAGGCTGAGAACACAGGGGCTCAGGATCCTTACTGGAAACCATCTTTACTGGTTTCTTTCCTGCACCAAGACATGTCTGATATCCGTGATTTGGCAGAGGGAAATGAGTGTGCACAGGAGGTAAGAATGTAGGTGGCCAGCTCCTTGGAGGACTCCTCCCCGGGACAGCCTAACTGAACTTCTGGGCAAAGCCCTATGTGGCGGAAGCAAAGTTTCTGCCACGGGAAAGGGACTCGACGAAGTGGGAATCTGAGCTTAAGAGGGAGTTCAGGTAGCACCACCCAGCAACACTCCTTTTGGCCAAAGCCCTGCTGGGACAGCCAGGTTCAGTGGTGCTGGTACATGTTTAACAACCAGCTTTGAGGAGGGGAAAAAAACATGCATGCAGCTATGGGCAAATGTTTATTATAAATCGTACTGATATCAAGAATGCATATCACACACTTCACAAATAATAATAAAGTATAAAATACTCTTCGTTTTAAATTACACATAGCCAATGAATTCTTACAGGATGCTTTTGTTGAATTTTGCTGAACTCTTGTTTCTGTAGCTAGCCTACGGTTACAATTCAATCAGGATTTAACAATGTTTTATGCCATTAGCAATGTAGCCGCTATGCACACGACACACACTGACATTTAATCTGCATTATTAAAGTTTTCTCTATCACTTTCTAAAGTTAGACATCTAACCAAAACAAAACAAAACACTAAATCAATCGCCGATTTGACGTATTGGCTGATTACCATGGTATAAATACTCAACATGGCTGATTTCAAACAATCAATATAGTGTTGCTGAATACAGAGTTGCAAGTTGGAAAGAGGTGCTCAGAAGTACCCCATCATATGGTATTTCCATAATATTTATGTGGATATAAACTAAATGATATATACCATATATTTTACAGAGAGAGCTATATATACACATATATGTATTTATATACTTCAAGAGCATAGAAAATAGGAAAATGATAGGGCTGTTCCTAAACGTAGGTAATGACTATGAAGTTAGGGACCCCGAGAGTGAGTTCAGATATCAGCTGACAGGTAAGAAGGGAGATTTTACTCTACAAGAGATGTGTCATTTTCTTGGGGTGAAGTGGGAGGAATACCAATAAAATTATTGCAAACCTAAGAGTTTTTTAGGAACTGAAAAGTCCATTTTGCTCTAAAATTCAGGTTTTCTCAGGAGCACATAAGTGGTAAGATGGTTTCAGATACTGGCATCTGGAAAACAAAAAATTGCCCAGAATTCAAAAGAATGACAAAAATTTAAGGATGAATGGCAGCAGCTTGACAAACAGATTTTAATCTTGCAGTCAAGACAGGAATGCTGGGAGCAAAAAAGAAGGAGGGGAAGTCACTTGGATCTACAAAGAGTGTCAGCTCGACCCTGGTAAGGGAGAAAGCAGACAATGTACCCAACCAATTCTACTTGAAATAAACATAAGGATGCAAATTGACCAAGGGGTCAACAAAAAATAGATAAAGAATAATGTAAAAACTTTTTTTAAATTAAAAAAGAAAAGAAATAACCATGACACAGCAGAGAGGGCAGACCTAGAACTCCAGAGGAAGTAGCCTTGGGTTCTGCCCAGGGAATGATGGTGGCCGAAAAAGAATGCTTTTAGAACTACCAGAATAGATGAAGTTTACTGAAGAGTTAAAAAGCTGAAGGATATGCAAACAGCCCTAGGCAGAGGTCTATGTGGCAAGGAACTGAGACCTCCTGCCAACAGCCAGCTCCAACTCGCCAGATGCATGAGTGAGGTGCATCATCTTGGAAGTGCATCCTCCAGCCCTGGTCAAGCTTTCAGATGACTACACCGCGGCTGACATCTCAGCTACAACCTCTGCAGGCGGCCTTGGACCAACCCAGTTCTCTCCCCTTTCTTGCCTCTACTCAAGAATACTGTAGCATATGCTAGGAATGCAACATCCTGAAACAGGGAGGGACTGGCAGAAATAGCCTGGGGTCTGTGCCAGTCCCCCACCACCCCTGGATTAGGGTATCCTTCAATGCTTTAGCCTGGCAATTCCAGTGACCCCATGGTATAAAACCCAGGGTGGGCTGCTTTTTGGGGTCCCTCTGCTGTGGCACAAGCGGGGCGTGCTCAGATGAGACTCCTTCCAGTGCAGGCAGCTTGCCTGAGCACTAAGGGGACCAGCTTGCAACGAATCCCAGACATCTGTTGTCCCTCGCTGCCTCTCTGTAAGTAATAAACCAGTTTCGTGGAACTTGTTGCATTTGAGTTGTTCTGTCTCTCCAGACTCAGACAAGTTGGTAACCAGGACACAGTAAACTTGCTTCACAACCTCGTGAGAGACCCCATGCCAGGACCATGCAGCTAGTCTGATCCTGAACCCCTGACTCACACACGCTATGAGAAAATAAATCTTTAGCGTTTTTTTTTAAGCTATGAAAAAGCAGGATTGGCGAGTATACTGTTCTTCCTGGGCTCTTGAGGTCACAGCAGCTCCAGGCTAGAGAATGGTTGGTGGGGGGGAGGGTCTCTGGGTGAACAACTGCAGAAACAGGGAAGGGTCTTTGAAGCAGAACACAGAGGCCCAGTGAGTTCTAGGGTTGGAAACAGTCTCAACCAGCCTACTGGGGATCTTGGTAAGAATGGAGAATTAAAGCGACACAAGTTTAAGACTGGGACTTTGGGGAGAGCAAATCCAGGAAATTTTATGGAAAGATGAATATTTATAAATGCAAGGTGTCCTGGACACAAGAGAGGGTACAGGGTCTATCTCGAGCTCCCCTCCATGAGGTAAGCCACATGGTTGGGAGACCATCTTGCCCTAGGACTGTGTCCTCCTTACCCTTTTGTAGTGCATCATCTCCATTGAGTTCTTTCTTTCCTCTGTTCTGCCTCTTCTCTACGATGGGTGCACGGCTGGTAATTTTCACTGGGCTCTGGGAACACTGCTTGTGTCTGCGAGATTGTGGGAGTACATCGGTACTTACATTGTGAACTGCCCAGGAGATCCCATGTGTTTCTAGGATATGTGTGCCCTGGACCAGACCAGAGTCTGTGAAGTTTTACTGCTTTGTTCATCCTCCCAGTGTGTGCTGTGCAACACAGTAACCCCCAACCGGAAACAGATATGTAGATTGAAATGAACTGAAATCAAATTTAATTTATTAAATAAAATTCAGTTTTTCACTCTTACTAGCTACGTTTCAAGTGCTCCTTGCCAGCTATGCTCAATGTTCTATGTCAGAGTTTTTCCATCTCTTTTTCATTTTTTCCCACTGCAAGGAGCCTTTTTAGATGTTTTTTTCTAATCATCATACCCCATGAAATGTTAATAACGCAGATGTGCTGTGGATGTCTTCATGTACATGTATGTATATCTTTGCTTCATACATAATAAACACGGTAAGATTTTTTTGCCCCACCCCAACCAGGAACCACTTTTTGCCTCCTTGGAGGCAGCATATCACCCCCATTAAAAATGCGTGTGCCATATGAACCAGGGCTGAGATTAGGGCGAGTCAAGTGAGGCACCCAGAGCTCAAAATTGAAGGAAACACTCACTCCCAGTGTTGTGCGAATGGAGGGTCGACGCCTGAAAGTAAGACCCTCCTTAAATTTTGCTCCCTACTGCCTCACTCTGGTCCCTGTCCTGATAGGAGGTATCACCACAGAAAATTTGACTGGATTAGAATTTTGGAAAAGTGGAAACAAGGGAGACTTGGCATTGGACAAAATCCATTTGGAAGAGCTATAGTTTAGTCCAGGAACATGCCCAGGCCATAGGACAGTTCTCAGCTCTGGCTGCCCATTAAAATCATCTGATGAGCCTTAAAACTCCTGATGCCTGGGCCCTACCCCAGGCCAATGGAGCCTGAATCTCTAAAGGTGGGGTCTGGTGGGGGGCCCTTTTTTAAGCTCCCAGGTGATTCTAATTTGTAGCCTGGGCTGAGAATCCAAAGTTCTGAGTGTGGAAGAAAGAAGCCAAGTTCCAACCAGTGAATCCACCTGGGGAGATCCCCCTCACTGTATTTAAGAGGCAAAAGTAGAAAGGGAGTTTTAATTGTTCTACGGGAACAAAGGATTAAGTTGATAAAGGAAACCTGTAGTGTGAAAACGTAGAGTAGTGCCATGTCTAGGGGATTTTACGACATAATTGTCGTGTGGTTTAAAACTTTGTCATTATATTAAACACTCTCTGTAGGGCCTCACTGGACACTGTAACTAAGCTCGTTGAGATGGGAGGCTCCTAGATCCAGTGAAGACTGCAGCTTTGAGGTTAATTTATTAACATCCTTCTTGATCTTTCAGCAGCTTCTGGGGCCACTGCCAAAGAGACATTTTTAAAGGCTCCTTATTAAATCCAGTGGTCACTTCCCATTGGTCTCAGATGAATAGTGTGATGAAATTGCAATGACTAAAGGGATGGGCAGAATTTTATCTCCTCTGATGGTGCCTGTAGCAACACTGCCCTTAGCTGACTGCAGCCTGGTTGTCAAACCAACTCCAGTTTAAAGGGGAACAAACTATGGAGGGGCTGTTTGGATTCTCAGTGGCAACAACCGTCACCCTCACCCCAGTCCCATCCCCAACACACAGGCACACACAGTTCTGAGCACTAAGGTCAGGACAGCCCAGCTCCTGGGTGCTGTGGGTGGTGTTTTTGCATGAGGAAGAAAGAAGCAAGGAAGTAAAAGGCCCTGGCGGCATTCTCTTGGTGTTTGTCTTTTCTCGGAAGATTCTTCTTTCCGGGTCCCAATCTTGGTTTAGTTCTCTCTCATCCCAGGGGTTGGTGGGGTAGGAAAGAGTCCACACCTTCTCCTGAGCAGAAGACCAAAGGGAATCCAGAGTAGGATGTGGAGAGAGGAGGCCTGAAGTAGGTTATGTAGGTTTTACCGACTGGAGGCAAGTGGTGTGCTTTGGTTCACGTGAACATCAGCTAACTCACCACGGGATGACACTGGAGTCCGTGGCCAAAGCGCTCACTGTAGTAACAAGTAATTCCCCTGGCATTTTCCTCTGTACCCGAGGCTAATCGAGCAGGACAGTAAAGGATTTGGGGTGAGGTTCATGTCTCAACTTCCTCTTCATCTCCCCGGATGCAAGACCAACAGGTAGCAGTGACCTTGTCAGCCTTAAGCATAGAGGGGGTTGCTAAAAGCTAAGGGTTTGGACTTTTAACCCTCACCCTTAGCTCTTCCAAAATCTCTTTTTCCTTCTGTATTCTCTAATTAAATGAGAATTCCACCCCGTCACCTTAGCGTGAAATCTTAAAGTTCTCCTAGACTCTTCCTTTTTTTTTTAATCAAATCCTTGAAAATCTCTTGGTTTTTACCTCCTAAATGCCTGTGAACTAAAACAAAATCCTAAGTCCCCCTGCCAACTGAACAGACCCCCTCTTGGCCAAGAGGACCCCAGAAAAACCTTAAAACTGAGTTCCCAGCCATGAAGGGAAAGGAGGTTAGACATACCTTACTTATACCCACTCCTTTTTGGAGTTTAGATACAAGAATTGTCCAGCATTAATGTTAAAACAGAGATCACAAGACTGACAAACCACCCTCTGTGACAATAAGATACTAAGCTATTAACAGGACGTAAGGCCATGTAGGGCAAAGGTTAAATCACCTGCAAGCCACCAGTTTGCTTAATAGATCACCTGAGTGATCTACTGTGGCTTATCTCTGATTAATAGACTTCCTTATATTAACTAAAGCATTCCAAGCAGCTGGGAGTGGCGGCTCAGCCTATGATTCCAGCACTTTGGGAGGTTGAGGAGGAAGGATCACTTGAAGCCAGGATTTTGAGACCAGCCCCCTGCCAAATGCAGTAGAGTGTGCCTGTCGTACCAGCTACATGGAAGGCAAGAGTTTGAGGCTGCAGTGAGCTATGATCTTGCCGCTACACTCCAGCCTGGGTGACAGAGCAAGACCTGGTCTCTAAAAAAAACTAATTTAAAAAAACATTCCAAGCCTTTAGACAAAGTTCTATTTCTTTAATCAATTATAAATCAAAGAATCTTTGAATCCATCTCTAACCGGTAAGTCCCCCACTTTAAAATGTCCTGTGTTTCAGGCCAACTCCATGTATACCTTTCACGTATTGATTCAGGACTTACCCGCAATTCCTATCTCCCTAAAATGTAGGAAACCAAAGTAAACCCAACCGCCTCAGGACAACTTGCTCAAGACGTCTTAGTCTTGGCTGCCCGGGCCACGGTCACACATATTTGGCTCAGAATAAACCTCTTTAAATTATTTTGCAGTTTGGGTTTTTTCCGTTAACACACTCCTTCCTTATATCCTATTTTTCTCCATCTTCCTTGCCGCCGTGTTATTTGTGGCTGTCATCTCTCTTCTGCACTCACAATATAGTCTGTTTTATTTATTCATTGAAAATTATTTTCACTTGCATAAACACAAATATATTATCTTTTTTTAAAAAAATCAAACAATACAGAATAATAAAAAAAATTCAAGATTTAATCACGATAATCAGTTGGGAGTGTTCCAGTTATTTTCTATACATATCTATCACACACAAAAAATTTTCTTTTATGGATGAAGTTTTTTTATTTTAACATAAGCAATACCATAAATGGTTTTGCTTCTTTCTTTTTTTTCTCTTAACAATGTATCTTGGAGATTTTTCCTTGTCATTATATACAGAGACGCCTTATTTGAGCTGCTACATAGTATTCCATGGTGTGACAAGCATCCTCTAAAATGAATCCTGTTTCCTATTTTCTGGTATTCACAGGTTTGTGTAATTCCCCTCTGGGTGCGTCTGTGAGGGTGTTTCCGGAGAAATTAGCATTTGAATCAGTAGACTGACTAAAAAAGATCCACCCTCACCAATGTGAATGGACATCATCCAATCTGTTCACGGCCCAAATAGAACAAAAAGGCAGAGGAAGGGTAATTCTCTCTCTTCTTGCGTTGAGATGTCCAAGGCTTTTAAATTTCAAATGGAGGCCAGCAGGGTGGCTCATTCCTATAATCCCAGCACTCTGGGAGGCTGAGGCAGGAGGATCTCTTGAGCCCAGGAGTTAGAGATTGCTGTGAGCTATGATGACGCCACTGCACTCTAGCTGGACGACAGAGTAAGATTTGAAAAAAAAAATTCAAATGGACAAAATAAGTATCTGAGGATAGTCAAGAAAATAATAAAAAAGTATGGAGTGGTGAGACTTCCCTTACCAGATATTAAAATTTGCAATAACATTATTGAAATCAAAACAATACCATAAACTAGAATACATCAAAAGACAAAAGAACGCTGGGTATAGTGGCACGAGCCTGTAGTCCCAGCTACCCGGGAGGCTAAGACATGAGGATCACTTGAGCCCTGCAGTTCGAGGCTGCAGTGCACTATGATCACCCCTGTAAATAGCCACTACACTCCAGCCTGGGCAACTGGGCAACATAGCAAGATCCCATCTCTAAAAATAAAAAATAAAAAAAAGACAATCAAGGTTCTTATATTTAGAACTATGTCAGATGCTACCCTTGAGGAAAGCTGTGTTAAGGGTACATGGGCCGCTTTGTATCGTTTTCACAATTTCCTATTAGTCTCTAATTATTTCTAAACAAAAAAAATTTTTTTTTTAAAAAGCAAAAGACAAATGATAATCTGGTAAGGGAAGGAACCTTTGCAAAACATATGCATAAAGATTAATGATTAGCAATTACTAACATTCAAAGAGATTTTACTAATTGAAAAGAAAAAGACACCAAATAGAAAAAGGAACAGACAGTTCACATAAGGGAATGTGCAATTGTCAATGAATGTACAGGAAGATGCTTAACATCTGCAGGAGACAAGGAAGGGCGAATTAAACCAGCCTTTTTTTCACCCATTATATTTGCCAAAATTTACAAGCGAAAGAATGATAATATCCAGTTCTGGGTGACAGTGTTGAGAAATAGAAATTGCTACAACCTTCAAAAGTAATCTGGAGACACCTACTAAAACTAAAAATACAAACATTCATTGACCCAGAAATCCTACCTTTGGAAATCTATTCTACTGAATTGAAAGTCCCAATATACCCAGAATCATCCTAATGGAGTCATACAGCAATAATTTTGTCATTGCTAAAAACAAAAAGCAACCTGAATGTCCACCAATTAGAGAACGGTTGAATAAGCAAATGAGTTAAATCCAATTCATCTAGAGGGATGTCCATATATTGCTAAGGGAAAAGGGCAAGTTGCAGAGTAATAGGTACATTATGCCATTTTTGCAATCCACACCAGATCAAATAAGCAAGCCAACGAACCCTGCATATGAGAAAGGTGTGTTAGGATACCCCTCCTGATCACTCGCCCTGGCTACATCCAGGGTAGAAGAGGACAGAGATTATAACCTTTTTTCCCCTTTTATATCATTTTTCGACTCTTTAAAATGAGCACGTATAATATTAAGTTAATTCTTTAAAACCTAATAAAATAGGCTGGGCTTAGTGGCTAACGCTTGTAGTCCCAGCATTTTGGGAAGCCAAGGCAGGAGGATCGCTTGAGGTCAGGTGTTCGAGATCACACTGGGCAACACAGAGAGACCCTGTCTCTACAAAAAAAAAAAAGAAAGAAAGAAAACAGAAAACCTAATAAAATAAAAAATGTCAGTGTCTTCCAATTGCTCATAAAGGGCAAACCCTGCATGTGAACTGCCTGTTCCTTTTCCTATTCGGTGTCTTTTTCTTTGTAATTGGTAAAATCTCTTTGGATATTAATAATTGCTAATCTTTAATCTTTATGTATATGTTTTGCAAAGGTTCCCTTCCTTCACCAGATTATCATTTGTCTTTTGCTTTTTTTAAAAAAAAACACTTTTTGTTTAGAAATAATTAGAAACTAATAGGAAGATGCGAAAATGGTATGAGAGGCCCATGTACCATTAACACAGCTTCCCTCAGGGGTAACATCTTACATAGCTTTAGTATAACACAGTAACAGAACCTCGTTTGTCTTTTTTTTCTTTTTAACAGATGAGGACATATGAGGCCTCCATGGTAGCCCCTGCCACTTCTATGACCTCCTCTCTCTCCGTTTCCCTCCGGTACTCGGTGTTTCAGCCACATCAAACTATAGTACTTATGGTTTCTTAAATAGGACATCTCGCATCTTACCTCTAAACATTTGCACCCACCTTCTGAAAGCTATATTCTTTCTCTTTCCACCTGGTAAACTCCTACTCACTCTTCAAGACCCAGATTAAATAACCCCAGGCCATTCTCTTCATACCTCAATAACATTTGTACTATATCACAATTATCTGTGTATATATGTGTATGCATATCTGTGTTGTTCATCATGCTTGGTTGGCATTCAGAAAGATTTTAATGCTTACTGAATTAATTAAAATTAATCAAATTGATGTTGTATGACTTCTGTGTTGTTTGACTTAACAATAGTATCGTTCAGGCTATGTTTTGATTATTTGTGTTTTTAATGGGTCAAGGTGAGTACAACAATTTGTAAATAGGCCAGCGTAAATTGATTGACTATGTTCTCAAAAGTCGAGATGTTTGCAATCATAGTTTTCCAATAGCTACAATTTATTTTTTGTTTAGTCTAAATTCCTGAGTAGGGAATAAAATATGCATAAGAGAATGCAATTTGCTGTTCTGAAAATCCAATCAGTAACCCCCCACTCCTTTTCTTTCTCCCAGTGGATGTACAGTACTGGTCCTGGGCCTCTTTGCACTTGGATCCATCCATAGCCCTTCATTTACTCTGCTCTGTGTTGCAGAGAGGCCAACTTCTGGAGGCTGCATCTCCAGGCTCTTCTTCCACCTGGATGCCTTCTGAGCTCACCTGATGGCCTGCCTTGATGGGAGATTGGGAGGCAGATAGAAGGGAGAAGTCAAGGTATTTTCTGGTTTCTGGTTCAATCAACTGCCTCTCCCCTACCTCCTCTGTGCCTCTAAGTCCCCATGGGACATCCCGGCCTACTCCCCTTCTTTTTCGAGCTCTCACTACACTGGACCCCAGTTACTTTGCCTCCTCCCTTTGTCTCTACAGCCTAAAGCAGCAGTGGCTCCGCGGTGCTGCGGATCTCTGGGTTATTTCATATACCAGTTCTCTTTTGCTGGAAACAAACTACCCCAAAACTTAATAACTTAAAACAACAACCATTTATTTGTAGCTCACAATTCATGAGCTGGCAATTTAGGCTGGGATCAGCTGGGCTGTTCTTCTGCTGGTCTTAATGAGGCACACTCATGCTTCCAAGTCAGCAGGAGCTCTGCTTTGCAAGGTGGCTCCCATCTGGGCAATGGTGGGTCCACGAGTCTCTCAGCATCCAAGAGGCCAGTCTAGGCATATTCAGTTGGCAGCTGGTTCTGAGAAAGAGAAGGAAAAAAGAGAGAGAGAGAGAGAAAGGGAAAAAAAGGAAAGAGAAGGAAAACAGAAAAATCTTCTTGAAACACAAGCTTGGAATTCATGCATTGTTTCCTCCTAAAGTTAGTCTTAAGACCTGCCCAGATTCAAAAGGTGAGGAAATATACATCATTTCTTGATGGAAGAGAAAAAAATCTGTGGCCCTTTTTGCAATCTACCACACCTTGCCATTATCTCCTCCAACATCTGTATAACTAAATCCCTGCCTAAATTTCTTCGGTAGTGAATACTCGAAGTCATTGTTTTCCTAGTTAGTCCCTGTGTGTGTGTTTGACTGTGTTTGGGAGATTGGGGTTAGGGAAAGCAGGAAAAATCTCCCCTTGGATTCAGATGTTTCTGTTACAACTGTCACCAGGCCAGGATGTTCAGAACCAGTCACTATGACAACACATACATTCAACAAAGATGAATTGAGTATCTACCATGTGGTAGGCATGACGCGGGGTATGATGGGCCATGAGGGGCGGGGCAGTACATAGAGTTGAATAAGGAGTGGCACCTGCCTTAAATGAGCTAATGCACAGAGTGCCTGAGGAGCCAGGCACGCAGTAAGGGCTGTGCAGGGGTTTGCTAAGATAAGGAGCTGGTGGAGGGTGACAATGATAACTACGATGACAATGCAACTTATAGCCTAGTAGAGTATTAATAGTACCCCCTTATTCTCAGGGGATACCTTCAAAGATGCCCAGTGGATACCTAAAACTGAAGATAGTATCAAACCTTTTCCCTATAAATGAATACCTATGATAAAGTTTAATTTATAAATTAGGCCCAGTAAGAAATGAACAATTATAACTAATAATAAAATAGGGCGATTATAACAATTTACTGTAATAAAAGTTATGTGAATATGGTCTCAGTCTCTCTCACACACACAGAAAATATATTTTATTGTGCTGTATTCACCTTTCTTGCAGTGATGAGATGACAAAACGCCTGTGTGATGAGACGAGGTGAAGTGAATGACGTGGGCATTGTGCCATAGTGTGCCATAGTGTGCCATTGTGCCATAGCTACTGCTGACCTTGTGAAGACACGTCAGAAGGAGGATCACCTGCTCTGGGTCATACCAAATCCTCGAGCCATGATGATGTCTGTGGCTGGCTGTCAGGAGGAGACAACGTCAATGACTAACGGGCGGGTAACATATACAGCGTGGACGCGCTGGACAGAGGGATGATTCATGTTCCAACTGGGACGGAGCAGGATGGCCAGAGATTTCCTCACGCTACTCAGAATGGCGTGCAATTTAAAACTTATGAATTGTTGATTTCTGGAATTTTTCACTTAAAATTTTTGGACCACAGTTGACCTCTGGTAACTGAAGCCACAGACAGTGAAATCTTAGCTGAGGGGGGACTACTTAAGGGAAATCAATACTTTGATGAGAGTTCTGTTGTTCTGTCTATGCAAACTAAAAATTAAGCTCCATGAAAGTTAAAGCTGTTAGATAATATGTATGGGAGACCATTGTCTTGGACTAAGTTCCTGTACTAGGTACAACAGTCAGACCAAACCACAATGGAGTCACTTGCGCCAAGTACCACAGAATCAGATGGAAGCCAGAAAGAGCCAGTTTTCAAAAAAAAAAAAAAAAAACCACGAGATTCAGAACAACCAATCCAATGGGGCCCAATCAACCTGAGCCCACATTACAAGGAAGTCCCCTCTGCTTTAACCCACACAAGGAAAGTAACTTCAAGTGACCTGGCATTAACCACTGTACTACACTATGTTTTCTTGTTCCTGCTAAGGTTCCTTACAAAAACCAACCATTCTTCCATGCCCAGCAGAGTGCCTTTCTGTTTCATAGATGGAATGCTGCCCAAATCATGAGTCACTAATAAAAGCCAATTAGATCTTTAAACTCGATTTGTTGAAATTTTGTTCTTTGACAAAGCCTCACTGCTGTATCTCCATTGCCAGACAAAATACCAGCGCACAGTAACTAGAGAATAAATATTTATTGAATGTATGAATAGAAGATGTGTACACAATGCTAACAGAGATGCAGATGAGAAGGAATTCTGAGAACAGGATAAAGCTTTATAAAAACAGGTGATTTCTGAAATTTAGAATGAGAAAAAAGAGCTGTCAAATGCTGGCAGGTAGAAAAGGGGCCTGAAAGGAAGACGCGAGGACCAGCATGAACAGTACTGAAGCGTGCTGAAGGGTGGGTTACCTCCCCTGGGACGCCGGAGCTGCTCCTCTGGGGTCAAACTGGTATAATCATCACCCGTCTCCACTCCTATCGGGAGTTGGGGGGTTGTGTCTCTGAGCCCATCTCACTGATAATGAGAAAGTGATTTGAGGTCTAAATGGCTTATAGAATTGCACTGACCTTCAGGCAGCTGTGAAAAATACTCCCCAAGAAATCTGGGTGCAATGTGAGTTTGGACAATTTCCCCTTGTGCTTGGGGTGTTTTTGAATATGTGCCCAGAGGCTGCTGCAACAAGTCACGTTTTAGAATCTAAATGAACACATGGGGAGGGGGAAAAAAGCCAGAGACAATGAAAATGCCTCCCTGGGGAGCTCAGTTGATGGGGAACATTTGGATCAGCGGAGGAGAGGGATGCTGCTGGCAAGAGTCAGGGCACTTAGCTCGAAGTCCTTCACGGAGCTACCCCACCTGCTTCTCCAGCAGCGAAATAAACCAAACATCCCCTTTTTTCTGTCTAGGACCCCCTGGAAAGCCAAAGAAATTCCACACCTAACAGCATGATTCTAATGGGAGAACCTGTAGCCCCCTCCAGCTGCAGGAGTAAACCAGGTAGGCTGAGAGATCATTTGGAGAAAGGGAAGCTTTAGTGGTCCTTGATGTTATACCAGTGCTTCAAGTTCAAGATGATTCAGAACCTTAAATTCTCAACCCTGAGGCTTAAATCTTAGCGTGATGCTCAACTTCTCTTTTACCCCCATGTTGCCAAACCCTACTGACTCTTTTAAAAAAAATTATTATGATAAAATATTAATATATGTAATATAAAATTTACATCTTAATAATTTTTTTTTTCGAGACAGAGTCTTACTGTGTTGTCCAGGTTAGAGTGCCATGGCGTCAACCTATCTCACAGCAACCTCAAATTCCTGGGCTCAAGCAATCCTCCCACTTTGGCCTTCCAAAGTGCCAGGATTACAGATGTGAGCCCCCGCGCCCAGCCATGTTATTTTTCTTTAATAATCGATGATTTCCAGAGAAGACTGTCACACCTTCCTCTGAGAAGGCATGGCTATACAATCTTTTCATTTATTTCATGTGATGCTCAGCTGAGGCCCACTTCCTTCTTGCTCAAAGTACGGCAAAAGCAAGAAAGAGCAACCGTGGGAAAGGAACACAATAAATAGGGAAATGACCTTAAAGACAGGAGACCTCATTCATGAATTTTTAATGCAAGGAGAAGCAGGAAAGAGCAGATTGGTTATGGCAGAAAAATTAAACAAGTAACTTAAAGGACAAGCTCAAGAAATCTCTTTATGTTTTTAGAATAAAGAGATAAAAGTTACGAGAAAAAAGATGAGACATAAAAAATAGATACGTGACACCCAAAAATAAACATATATAGCTATTTTAGAAGGAAAGAAAAGAAAAGCCAAAATTATAGCATTCAGCAATTTAGAGAACAGACTCTAAAATCAGAGGTACCCAGGCTTGAATCTGAGCTCTGGCACTTTTAGCTCTGTGAATTTGGACAACTTCTTAACCTATTTCAGTTTCCTGGTTTTAAAAAATGGGTTATAATAATCATATTGACCTCTTAGGGTAGTTGGGAAATCATGTGAGGTCATGTTCGTAAAATAATTTGCATAAGGGCTAACACATAATAAACACTCAATAAATATCATGGGCTGTCATGGGCTGAATTGTGTTCCCTCAAAATTCATCTGTTGAAGCCCTAACCCCTAGTGCCACAAAATGTGTCTGTATTTGAAAGGCCTTAGAAGAGGGGATTAAGTTCAAACGAGGCCGTTAAGGTGGGTGACTTTATAAGAAGAGAAGATTTGGACACACGAGAGACATCAGCTATGCTCAGGCACAGAGAAACGACCCCGTGAGGACGCAGCGAGGAGGCAGCCACCTACAAACCAAGTAAGTAGAAAGGACTCAGAAGAAACCAAACCTGTGAACACCTTGATATTAGTCTTTCAGCCTCCAGAACTGTGAAAAACTAAATTTCTGTTGTTTAAAGCACCCAGTCTGATATCTTGTTATGGCAGCCCTGGTGAATGAATACGTCACCTATTGTTGTTATTTTAAAATCCAGATGCAAAGCTGAAAACCCAGGTGCTCTCGGTTTTCCATACTCATAAAGGTTCCCAGACCTATTGTGCAGAGGAATCCAAAATCCACACTCCTTTCCAGTCCTGCGCCTTGGCTGACTCACTGCAGAGACCATCGGTGTATGACTCATGCCGTTTCTGGTTTCGGCGTAGGGTGCAGAGCTCGGTAGAGACCATCTGACAATTGCTATGAGTCAACAGCAGGGAAGTCCCTGAGATGCTAAGACCTGTTCCGTTCCCCAGCCCCCAGTTCCTTTGGGTATGCCAAGATCATGTCACCCCCAAAATAATGAGGTTCTCCCTTGGTTTCCAAAGCATCGAGATGGCCCTCCCATCACCCTCTTAAAGGTCAGAGGGTCAGATTCCATGAAAGGCACCACAGATGTGGTTTTAAAATAGTCCCTTCGATAGACCACAATTAAAACCTAATTACATATTCTTGCCAATTAGGGAAGGAGTTGCCCTCTCTAGTGATGGCAGAGTCCCCAAAAATCCACAGTCTAAAAAAGGATGTCTGCTCTCCCTTAGCAAACCATTCTTCATTCAGTGGTGGATAGCTTACAAACCGCTGCGGTTATTTACTACCTTGAAGAGTTCTTTAGCCTCTGACCCTGAATTAACTGTAAAAACACCTGTTGTTTGAAGGCTCAAATGAGATCACTCATTCGTTCATTCATTTGGCCGATATCTATTGAGTGACCTCCTATGCACTCATTCTTTCATTCGAGAAATGAACATCTGCCACATACCAGCCCCCTGGGGATACGGCTGTGAATCATATCTAGGGAGTCTCAGCTCTCATGGACCTTGCCTCCAAGGAGCGAGACAAAGAGCAAGTAGACAGATCAACAAGTCA
Organism: Avahi laniger; assembly: GCA_963575035.1. Lineage (NCBI taxonomy): Eukaryota > Metazoa > Chordata > Mammalia > Primates > Indriidae > Avahi > Avahi laniger. The sequence continues at coordinate 55,780 of CAUYSK010046322.1, forward strand.
ACTTCAGACAATGATATGTTACACAGGAAACAAAGCACAGTAATGAAAGTAGTAAGGGGGTAAGTTAGGGACTACGTGGTCATGAGCGGCGTCTCAATGGTAAATTGGCCATGGGAAGACCTGGGGAAAGAACATGTTACCAGAAGGCAACAAAGGGAACTGCAGGCACAGAGATTCTAGGAGAGATGTCTGCAAGGAACAGAAAAGAGGGCAGTCAGGGAGAGGGTGAGGAGGCCAAGGTTAAATTGGAGAGGTGGGCAGAAGCCAGATCACCAGAAGTTTCTCCCTGGGTCAGAGGTCTTATAAGACATGGAAATACTCCACACAGACCAAAGAACTAAAAGACCAGAAACTTAACGTCAGTTAAGACAGAGCATAAATGTTTAGAGATGAGGTCTGAGAGAAAGATAGGGGCCAAATAGGACAGGACCTCCCTAGCTGTAGTCAGAATTTTGGATTTAATTCAGAATGCAGCACTGTGCCTCTTAACATTGACTACACATTGGAACCACCCAGGAAACTTTGACAAATGCTAATGTCTGAGCTGCAGTCCCACCGATTCTGATACAGTTGGACTGGGATGCAGCCTGGGCATTTGGGGTTTTTTAATTTTTAATTTTTTTAGAGACAGGGGTCTCACTATGTTGCCCAGGCTGGACTCAAACTTCCGGGTTCAAGCAATTCTCCCACCTCAGCCTCTTGAGGAGCTGGGACCACAGGTGTGCACCACCATGCTGGGCTATGTGGGGTTTTAGAAAGCTCTCCAATGGTTCCAGTGAGCAGCCAAAGTTGAGACTGCTGAAATAAAGGGCAGGAAGCAGAAGAGGGACATGATCTGAATTCTCTGTACGATCACTCCAGCTGCCATATAGGTACAAGATGCTCCCACATCAGTGCCCAGTACAGAGTTGATACCCAGTGTTTTCTTCCTTCCCTTCTTGAGTCCTGGCAACCCTCAGAAATTTGGAATTGCTGAACGTTGCAGAGAGAAAATCCAATCAGACATTCAGAGGCATCTCACTGCATCTGCCTCCAGCTGGTGACGGGTTTTCCCCCTTCTCTGTTCCTGTAATTGCTCATCTGTCCCCTTCTAGGACTTGGAGCCTCATCTCCTATGTTTTTCAGACACAAACTTTGTACCTTCTTTGACAGCCCTGAGGACCCCCAGCCCCCAGAAGAGCAGCTCCAAGGAAGATTCAGAAGCAACTTTGTGAGTTTATTTTGATGAAATACAATAATTATCGTGCTTAGCAGCTGTTGCTATTTAAAATAAGAAAAACCTGGGCTTGAATTTAAACTGTTTGGTAAAGCATGTGCCCCACCAATCTGGTTCAACAAAATCAGACATTATGAAATCTGCAGAAGAACTGGAGCTTGTTACAGGAAGTTAAGATGCAAATCATATTTTGTTTCAAATGAGCCCGATGAATGCATAATTTTCCACAAAGAAATACTTTTGTGTCAGGATCCTTTTGCCAAGAACTGAAGCTCTTGGGCTGCAGCTGTTAGCAGAGTCTGATTGTCCATTTCAAACTGCAGGGAGTTCTGCTTTTCTAAGGAAGATTTGGAGCAAAGGCAGGAAGAGGACAGAGCTGCTCTCATCAATTGTCTTCCAGAATATTCTCTATGAGATCTGCCTGTGCTTCCTAGACCGCCATGCTTGTTCGCAGAATTTGCAGAGACTAAACACCAAATTGAATCAACACCAAATCCCAGAAGACTATTCAATTCAGAAGGTGCTTTTTCCTTCTTCCCCTAGCACTTTCTCTGGGCTTGGGGTCATTAATTCTACTTGTTAGGAGTCTTCTGATTTCAAGTGGAAGAAACTCAATTCCAATTAAATAAACCAGCAAAAAAGGCAGGAGGGAAATTCTTTGTTTTTGCAACTGGAAAGTCCTAAACGTGATTTGGCTTTAGGCACGCTGGCCCCGCGCTGAGGGAGCCGGAGAAGGAACTGATCACACATGAATAGGAGGATTTCTGAGCACCCCTCTGGGTCCGGCACTTGCAGCCTTGGATTTGCAATGCCCCAGTTTTCAAGTTGGGCAATTTTCTGCAGGTAGAGATGCAGAAATAGCTGATTGAGGAATTTAAATTGAGTTTAGCTCAACAGGTATGGTTAAAAAAAAAAATAAAAATCAAGAAGCACAAAGGAAAGGATCATTCGGATGAGCTCCCCTGAGATGGAGCTAAACTCAGAAGAGGGAAAAGGCATCTGACAGAGGCAGGTGGACTGCGGGTACTGGAGGGCTCTACAAGGCGGGAGCAATGGGAACGAAAGATCTGGAAAGACAGGAGACAATGGACACTAAGAGGTACGATAAGGACAAATCATACGACAAATATTCACAATCTCTCCCCGACCCCCAGCCCATACCCAACCCTGTTTTCCAGGGAGAATGGGATTTTAGGAATCTTTGATTGTTTGATCTGCTGATGGAGTAATGGTTAAATACCCAGGACTCAAGAAGAGTCCTCCACGAGGGCACTTTAAAAAACACACAGACCCTCCTTGACAAAGAGAAGAAAGGGAAGTTGGGAAGAGGAAGCAAAGGAGGAGAAGGCTGAGTGCAACAGGAGAATTAGGGGGGCTGGAAGATTTGAGTGGGATGGAAGGAAAAGAGAAAAGGAACTTGCACAAAGTGTGGGACTCTGGGGAGAGAGATGAGGACAGGGCATTTTTAGGAAGACGTCCCATGTATTGTGTGGTGTGCAGGTCCCCGCTCATCATCAGGGACACATTCCAAGACTCCCAGTGGATGCCTGAAACCTCAAATAGTACTGAGCCCTATAAATAGATATATGTTTTTTTCTATACATACATACAATAGTTTAATTTGTAAGCTAGGCACAGTAAGAGATTAATAACAACTAATAATAAAATAAAATAATTATAACAATATACTGTTAAAAAAAGTCATGTGAATGTAGTCTCTCTCTCTCTCAAAATATCTTATTGTACTGTGCTCGTCTATTTTTGGACAGTGGTTGACCGCGGGTAACTGAAACTGCAGAAGGGAGACTACTGGATACCTCCCACTTCCTTTGCCGCTGTCTCGAGACCTGTTCAGTTCAGGAAGGACTCATAGTACTTCTCATGGTTCTTGGGGGACACAATAGTAATTTCTTTTACTTGTGATACTATGCTGAGAAATCAGCTTGAGAAAGCTGGGTTTTACTGTGTTTAGAGTGAGATAGAAAACATTAAGAATTTTTTTTTAAGAGTTGGGAGTTTTGCCATGTTGCCCAAGCTGGACTCGAACTCCTAGACTCAAGCGATCCTCCTGCCTCAGCCTCTTGAGTAGCGGGGACTACAGGAGTGCACCACCATGCTTGGTTAAAGATTTTTACGACAGAGCCCCCGTGGGCTCGAGCTGTAGCTGGGGACAAACACTGCTGTGGAATGGAGGTGAAAGTCAAAACAATCAGGAAGGTCAAAGAAATATTAGGCTATAGTACTCTGTGAATGACTCAGGCGAGTGTCAATATTGGGCTGGAAAATGAAGACCATGGACCAGGTCCTGAAGTCCTCAAGCGAATGAAGTGGCGGGTCCAGGAGGTAGGAGCGCGACAGCAACGAGAGCGAGGGTGTGGCGTCTCGAAGGAGTGGGGATGTTGACACACGGGTGGAAAGAGGGCTGGGAAGAAGAGCTCCACCACCTCCTGCTCTGACCCAGCAAGAGGAAGAAATGTCCTTTGAGGAGAGTCAAGTCTCAGTCACGGCAGGTTCATGGAGGGGTTGAAGATGCTTACCTGGGCACTGGGCACGGGGCGACGGGTGGGAAGGAGGGCAGAGTGGGGAACCTGGGTCAGCAGAGCAGGAGCAAGGAGCTTGGCTGTTCAGACGGCTGGCTCCTTCTCAGTCTACCTCTTTTATCTTGCCATCCCGAGTAGCCCTGCCCCTCCAGGTCCTATGTAGCTTTTCTCCCTCTTTATTTTCATCATAGGGCTCAGTACAAAATGGCACTGTGTCTTTAATTTGTTTATTGTCTGGTCCCCCAGTTGGCCACCGCAACCACCCCTAGAATGGAAACTCCATGAAAGCAGAGACCACATCCTCTTAATCACCACCTTACCCCAGTGCCTGGCATATAGTAAGCACTCAATAAACACATGTTGAATGACCTCGTTAAGGAACGAATGGATGAATGAGTGGATGGATGGATGGATGACTGTGTAGCCCTATGAAGGTGGGAGCATAAACAAGCACAGATATGCACAAAGCTTCCACGTTTGTTGAGGTGCCCTGGGAGTACGGGATGTGCACCCTGGTGTGATTAGCTTCCCACAGGGATTGAGACATTGGCCTGGAGGTTGCCAATTTGACTCCAATGGACAGATCCTTCCTGGCCTTCTTGCTGTGTCCTGGGAAACAGGCCTTAAGGAGAGAGATTTGCTTAGATCCACATTCCCGCAATGGGATTGTTAGCTCCAAGTTCTAGCCTAAAAATACTCCTCTCTGATATCAAGGACAAAATTTATAAACATGAAAGTGGTTATTATGGTTTAATCACAGGCTCGGTGGCAGTGACTCTTGGCAATCTCTCTGGGGTATTAACAAGAGCAGAGTAAATATGTCACGTAGGTGGTATTTTTAGTCTCACCCACCCTTCCAACCCAAATGGGAACATCCCTGCAGAAGGTCCTTGTGACTCCCGGGCCCCGCCCCAGCCCTTGCTGCTCAGAAGCCGTCGTCATGGGAGCTATGTGGCAGCCACTAGGGGAAGTAGCGTGACGGGGCAGGTGGATGCTGCAGGGACCCATCTCATTCCTTGTCAGATGGGCACCTGAGTCCTGGCCCTGGAGTCAATAGGCCAACCTGTGCTTCCTGCTTCCTGTGGCAAGTCACATCCCCTCCCTAGGGGAGGCTTGGCTGAAAGTTCCACGTATCTCATGGGATTGAAAAGACCCATCCCCTGAACATCCCTTTTCTGCCAACCCTCCACCTCCCCAGGATCGTCAGCTTTAGGGAAAAAATAAAAAAGGAAGGACAAATAATCCCTGACTGAGCCCTAGAGCCATGAGCCTAACCAAGAGTTTCCCAAATGATAGTTTCTGTTCTGTGCCAGGTTTTTAACACAAAATTTGCACTCCATTCTGAAGAGTGGGCTCTATGGTAGACGTTAAGCTGTCAGGGATGGAGACAGGAACTAGACAGACTGCCTCTCCCCAGCCCCTCTGGATGAGGAGGGCATGTTTTGTCAACACTTGCAATGTACCAGGCCCCTGGCTAAGTGTTTTATATGTATCCTCTCATTCGGTCCTCATCACCGCCCTCCCTGTAAAGTAGTTACTGACGTTCTCCTCATCTGATAGCTGTGGTTACATAACTTTCAGAAGGTCACACGGCAAGTGGAATTTTGAACGGGGATAAACTCCCTCAGAGCCTATGCTCACAGGTACGGTATGGATTTATTGAGTAGCCCATTAGATTATTCCCCCTTAATTTAGGGTATGTAGAATGTGTTGCCTCCAGCAGCCAGTGTAAATGTTGAATCTTTTTGGCCTGACTTGTTTGCAAAGGCCCTGGCCAATGTCAACATCAGGAGCCTCATCTGCATTGTTACCTCCCAAATGCAGGGGTTCATTCGCTTGGTGGGTGTCAAGTCAATAGACACAGCCACATTGGTTATGGCAAAGGGGGTCTTTATTACTTGGCACAAGTAAAGAGCACACAGGGGACAGTTCCCAAAGTAGTGTGTCTCTGAACAAGGGAGTTGGGCCCGTTTTATAGTCAGAGGGTATTGAGGCGTGATCTGATAGGATCTTGCAATGGGGTGACTCCAGGAGTCAATCTGATTGGATCCTGGATCCTGCCATGTGGTGTCCACTTCTTAATTTAGTCCCTGCTCTGCTCCTCAGCCTGAGCACATAGGTTCCGCTCATGGTTGCACACTTGGTTCATCTGGGCATGCTCAGGTTACATGACCTTCAACCTGAGGGCCCATGGCAACTGAAAGACAACTCACAACTTTGTTACATTAAAGTTGAGCCATGGCCGGGTGTGGCGGGTCATGCCTGCAATCCTAGCACTTTGGGAGGCCGAGGCAGGAGGATCACTTGAGGCCAGGAGTTCAAGACCAGCCTGAGCAACAGCAAGACCCCATCTCTACAAAAAAATTTTTAAAAATTAGCCAGGCACAGCGGTGCATGCCTATAGTCCTAGCTACTCAGGAAGCTGAGGTGAGAGGGACTCTTGAGCCCAGGAGTTGGAAGTTACGGTGAGCTATGATCACACCACTGCACTACAGCTGGGCAACAGAGTGAGACTCTGTTTCTAAAAAATAAATAAATAAAAATAAAAAGTTGAGCCCCATTGGTCTGGTCGGTTACACAAGGCAGGGGCTGGTGGAACTGCTCTGGCAGCTGAGGCTGCACCAGCAGGAGGTCCTACCCCCCCACCAAACTGCTGCCCCAGCTGAGGAGAAGAAAGTGGGAGCAAAGAAAGAAGAATCAGAGGAGTCTGATGATGACATGGGCTTTGGTCTTTTTGACTAAACCTCTTTTATCACATGTTCAATAAAAAGCTGAACTCTTAAAAAAAAGAAAAAAGAATGTGTTGTTTCCAGTCCTACAGCAACCATTTGCCTCACTTCCCCTTGTTTTCACTTGGGGAACTGTGACTTTGTGATATAATAAGAAATATACGTTTGATCGTCATCCCCAGTTCCTGGCATTCTAAAACCCTTGGCTTCTAAAACCCTTGGCATTTCCTGCGTGATGGAAATGATAGCTGCATCTTGGTTATTCTCAATAAAGCCCTCGCAACCACACTTGAGTTCACGCTAACGAGATGACTCTTGGTGGGACCCTGCGCAGCTTCAGGCTGGGGCTGGTTGCCAGAGGAACCAACCATGTGATTAGAGGGTTGGAACTTTCAGCTCCACCTCTGACCTCCAGGGAGGGAAGAGAGGCTAGAGATTGGGTCAATGACCAATAGCCAGTGATCTAATCAAGCATGTCTGTGTAATGAGACCTCCATAAAAGCCCCTAAACAATCAGGTTCAGCCTCAGTGGCTCATCCCTATAGTCCCAGCTACTCCGGAGGCTGAGGCAAGAGGATCGCTTGAGCCCAGGAGTTCAAGGCTGCAGTGAGCTGTGATTGTGCCACTTCACTCCAGCCTGAGCAACACAGTGAGGTCCTGTCTCAGAAAAAAACAATGAGGTTCGTAGAGCTCCCAGTGTTACCAAACCAAACTGGGGTTTACTTGTCCAGTAAAGCCAGACACTGACAACGAGATTTGCAGCAAGAGAAAGGGGAATTTATCGCACCACGCAAGGAGAACGGGCAGCTAATGCCTAACACCCGAACTCCCCAGTTGACTTACAAGCAGTGGTTTTTAAAGGCAGGGGTACATCTCAAGAAAGGAGAATTTGGAGGCAAAATAATAAACCAACACATGGAGGTTATACATTGGTTTGGCCCATGGGTGTGGCTTCCTCCCTGACCCTCAGGAACAAATTTAGAACAAAGAACAGACCAGGGCCTGAACAGAGTTCAGTCTTCAGATCCCCCTTATCTAAGGTTTCCATCTGGTGGGGGTTTCTGAAAAACAACTCCAGAACATATGTCGAGATGTTATTTTTTAGTTACTATAGGGAACCAAAACACCTTGTGACTCTGGCTTGCTCGTGTCAATGGAAAAAAGACCAAACTCTGTCAAATAATTTTAAAGAGATTTACTCTGAGCCAAATCTGAGGACCATGACCTGGAGCCATGCCCAAGAGGTCTTGAGCAGTGGACTCAGTGTGGCTGGGTTACGGTTTGGTTTTATACATTTCCGAGAGACAGGGGGTGCAGGTAAAGTCATAAATCAATACATGGGAGGCATACATTGGTTTGGCCCAAAAAGGCAGGACATCTCAAAGCGGGGGATTACAAATCATAGGTGGATTTAGGGATTCATTAGTTGATCATTGGCTGAAAGAGTTAGATTTTGTC
>CAUYSK010046330.1:0-10053 GCA_963575035.1 Avahi laniger
GTGTGTGTGTGTGTGTGTGTGTGTGTATACACACACACAGTTTTTATCTTTCTAAATCTAATACTTTTTATTGATTGTTGACATTTGAAATCAAATATATACTCTAAATTTTTGTTCTGCAGATTGGCAATATTTTCTCAATGATGTAGCTTTTCCTTTTGTTTCTAAGTATAATTTTGAATATACGATTTTAATTTTAATTCAAGTTTTGTGCTTTCAACATTCTTTTTAAAGAAAACATCTATTCCTGTTTAATAAAGTTCTATATTTTCATTTTGACTTTTAAACTTTTTTTCTTCACACATCTGAAAGTTACTTTTATGTGTGACAGGATGCAATAAATCTACAGTTGGCCCTCTGTATTCACAGGTCCTGCATCCACAGATTCAACCAATGGCAGATCAAAAATATTAAGGAAAAAAAACTCCAAAATAATACAACTATAAGAGATAATGTAAATAAATACATTTATATTGTATTGGTATCATAGGTAATCTAGAGGTGATTTAAAATATACAGGAGGATATGCATAGTTTATATACATCAATTTATATAAGAGACTTGAGCATCTGCAGATTTTTGGTATTTGTGGACATCCGGGAAGAAATCTCCTGCTGATACCAAGAAATGACTGTACTTTTGATTTTGTGCATCTGCATAGCAAATTATTCCATCTCCATTTATTTAGTAGTCTGTCCCTTTCTCACTGATCTCAATGGCATCTCTGCTATATATCAAGTTTCCATACAGGTGCAGGTTTCTTTCTCAGCTTTATCTTACATTCTATATATCATTTGGATTCTAACTGCGCCAAAATATAAAATATTTTTCTATGATTTTAATAATAATTTTTAATATCTCATAGGGTCAATTTATCTTTTTTAACATAGTCTGTGAACTTCTTGGCTTTTTTTCTTCCAAATGAATATTAGGATTAGCTATGAATGGCCCATAAGATTTCCTCTAGGGATATATTTTTTACATATATGTATAAAATATACTTATAAATATAAATATATAAAAATATATTTATACATATATAAAATATATAATATATATAATGTACATATAAATATACATAAAATATACAAATCTAAAATATATAATACATATATAATATGTATATATAAATATACACATATAAAGTATATAATATATAAAATACATATATATTTACAGCTTTTTTGATCCAGTATATTTATTTCTTATAGAAAAATGTTAGTTTTTCTTCCTTCAACTCTGAAGACTTTAAATTGGAATAGTATATGTCTATTACAGATTATTATTTCTAGTTCTTAAGGAACAATTCTTTCTTTTATTGCTGTGTTGACTTTTGTTGATGATATCTTGCATTCTCTTTATTTTCCCTAACGTGGAATCTAGTGTCTTAAGTTATAAAAAAATCTCTTAAGACATTTTTGTATTCGTTATTTGCTCTGCTGAGGTTCTATTGATTAATCAGTGCTATACCACATTTTATGTTACTATTCTGGATTGAAGTCACCACATCATGTATTTGTGTGAATCTGGATTTCATACGCATATCAAGTCCAAGCTTGCCATCTGCTTTCTCAAGGATGACCTCTTTTCTATTTATGGCCCCTGTTGAGTGGCTGGTATCTGTGTAGCTTCCCAACATTGGTGGACAGAAGTTTTTTTTTTATTTTGTTTTTGTTTTTAATCCTAATTTCTATTCCATAGATGAGGCTGCTCTTTTTACATGCCAGTTACATACAAGTAGATCATTCTTAGTTCTCTTCCTTCATGTGGCCCAAGAGGTCCAGATTTCCTTAACAATGTTGGGAATTTAAACCCCACTGGAGCCATTCATGCTTTTCCCTCTCTCTGATAATTTCCTGAATCAACAGCTCCCACTCCTCTGACATTACTGCTAGTACCTAGGATTTATCTTTCTTAGTGTCAAGGTCCCTTGAAAGTTGATCCAACAGAAAAAATGTATTGTACCAGTAATAATGCTTTATAAATGTAGCATGCTTTAGACTTTAGAAAACATTTCCTTTAAAATTGTTTACATGTTTGATTAATTAAGATCTTTCTAAAGACTACGTATCTATAGTCTGACACTTCAGTTCTGTGCTTTTGTCCAGCTTGCCACAACATAATTGGGTTGTCCATGGTCTTAGTCTACCAAGAAGAAAAGTTATTATTTGAGTTTCATTGTTAAGTACTATCCATCTCTCTATCTCTCAGTAAATTAATAATATGCTTGCCCTATGTTGTTTTACGCAATATTTTAAAACACTGTTTCATAGTGAGTATTTATATTTCTCGTGCTACCTTAACCATATACAGTGTCTTTTAGAGAGATAGACTCATGAGGAAGTTGTTTTATTAGGGTAAAATTTTTTCTCTCCTGTGGAAGGAGATAGGAAGATCATAAGGTAGTCGATAGTAGGCTGAAAAATGGCTGCCCTGAGACATCTATGTCCTAATTCATGGAACCTATGAATGTTAACTTATATGGCAAGAAAGGGTCTTTGCAGATGTGATTAATCAAAACATCTTGAGATAGGAAGATTATCGCAAATGCTATCACATTAATTCTCATAAATGGGAGGCAGGAGATTTGACACACACAGAAAAGGCAATGTGAAGGAGGAGAGAGAAATTTGAAGATGTTATCCTTGAGTACTGGAATGATGTGGCCACATGACAAAGCATGCAGATAGTTACTGAACACCGGAAGAGGATTGAAATGGATGCTCCCCTAGACCCTCTGAAGGGAGGACAGCCCTGCAACACTTGGATTTCAGCTGAGTCATAGTGATGTTAGACTTCTAATCTCCAGAACTATGACAGAATAAATTTCTGTTGCTTTATGCCATTATATTTGTGGTAATGACTTGCCATAGCCACAGAAACGAATACTGATTTAGTACATTGTAACCAAAATCTCTAATATAATTTAAAGGTATGGAATGGCTTAGAATTTCTTGAGAATTTATTTATCACTGGACTTTAGTTTTAGACTTTAAAATTTTGATTGACAGGTAAACCTTTATCAGTTATCAGAATAACAGAATGATAAAATGAGTTGGTATTTTTACTTTCAGAAAATAATAGTTATCCAATATGGATTATCAGTCTAGTCTGTTACTATCTATATTTTCCATCCAATTTTTGTGATAAAACTGATGATAAATATTTATAAGTATTCTGACTACCCATTTAGTTATAATGATTAATCTGTACATATTAATTTTAATTATCTTATAATTTCATTAAAAGTTAAATTTCTGCTATAACTCAGTCTTATAGCTTAAAAAAAATATGAAACATGACCTCAATAATAGGATACATCAATAGAAGTGAATATATTAGTTCTTATTAAGTAAAATATATCTACTCATGTTTTATTATTGTAGTATATGACACTTGGCAGAAAAAAAGACATCAGGCAGCTGTGGTTGTGTGCACACATTATTAAAGTCTATTTTCCCTTTTCACGCATGATGAACTTTAGTGGAAATGAATGAAAGTAAATGTCCATATACTGTCTTAAAGATTCTTCAGAATCAGGCACCATGAACATGTTTTCTCACTTGTGTGGGTATCTTTTTCAGAGTCGCTTTTGATATACAACCCAGATAGGAGCATTTAAAACAAAAAATATAAGATATGCTTTCAACGATATACTCTATTAAACCCAAGATGCTGTTTAATTAAAATATATTATGGGATTAGAGTTGGAGTTATCAGTATGAAATAATGCTTAGCTTATTACAGCTACTGTTTGATAGATATATGGATATGTGCATACACATGTTAATATATTAACACATTTATTTCTTAGCACAGTCCACTGAAAGGGCTTAGAAGCAGTAACACCCCAGTAGCAGGGGGCGTAATTAGTGGCCAGATCTTGGTTTCTAATACCTATCTCCAATAAAAGGAACCAGGAATCCTTGGAGAAATAGCTGAGTCTAGGGCTGAGGCAAGAAGATTATGAGATTTATATTATGCAATATAAGATTAATTGCATGATCTTACAGTGCCAGGACATGGGGAAGTACTCAATAAATAAACCAAAAGCATGCCAAAAAGACAAAAGCCAATTTAAAGAGCTCTTAAAGGCCAAAGCTGTAACAATTTGACAAACAAAATAAACAATGTGGTATTGTATTATAATACAAAATACAAAATACATTTTTATGAGTTTACACATAAATTATTGAATGAATGAACAAATGCACAAACTGGGAAGCAAACAAATGAAAACAGGTGCATCTTATAGAATTCCAAATAATTCATGTATATATTTCCCCCTCAAGGAGGTGGTGTTTAATTCCCTTTCCTTGAGTATAGGCTGCTTTTAGTGATTTGCTTCCAAAGAGCACAGTACAGAACGTAGGAACAAAAGAAACCATAGCACAGAATTATGGCAAACAGTACCTGGGTCAGCTCGTGAAAATTAGCATCAACAGCAAAAAGTTGTGCTAATGACACACATCCTTGATAGAAAGTGACAAGAATGATACTTTACTTTTATCTGTGAACTTCCTCCCCCCAAAATCATAACCTCAATCTGATCATCAGAAATGCATCAGGAACATTCTAATTGAGGAACAGTCTATAAATATCTGACCATTACGTTTCAGTACTCTCAATGTCAGCAAAAGCAAGGGAAGTCTGAGGAACTAGCACTGTCACAGAGGAAAAACTATCACGGAGGAAAAACAACACAACCACTAAAGACAATGTTATATCCTGGAACAGAAAAAGGATCTTAGGGGAAAAACCAGAAATCAGATTAATGTATTAGTATTGGTTCATTTTGATCCATCTATCACAATGTATCAAAAGTGCTTTGCAAATGTATAAAAACTACTTTCAGCATCATGTATCTTGGATTCTGTATACTTATTCTATAAGCTGTGTGAAGATTGGATAATGAAAGCATTCTTCCATCCATCATTTAATGCAATGTGAATTGAGCGCCTATTTCGTGCCAAGTCTGAGATGAACTTATGTTGGTTTTAGTTTTTTTAAGTTAAAATTTATGTAAAATGAATGCATTCTACTAAGTGAGGGATCCCAAGAATGGAACGACAAGCACCACATGTACTCATCATCAATTGGTATTAACTGATCAGCGCAGAAGTGCACATATAAGAATAACATCTATTGGACGTTGGGCGGGGGGAGGAGGGAGGGGGGAGGAGGGAGGAGAGGAGGGGTATATGCATGCACAAAGAGTGCAATGTGCACCACCCAAATGATGGACATATTTGAAACTCGGCCTTAGGGAGGGAGGTGGGGGCAAGGGCAACATATGTAACAGAAACATCTGTACCCCCATAATATGCTGAAATAAATTTAAAAAATTAAAAAAAAAAAAACTCACAACACATTAATATTTACAATAAACTCTTGAAAATCAACAATAAATATTTGGATAATACAAAATAATTTGGTAAAGGATATAGATAGAAAAATCATATAAGGGAAACCTAAATGATTAACAGATGCATAAAAGTTCATGTCAACTCCATTTGTCATTAGACAATTGTGAACTAAAACAACAATGCTCATTGCTTTAGAGTACTTCAGTAAGAATGGGTAAGCATCAGAAAGTTTGAGAAAAACAAATGTTGGCAAAGATGAAAAACATCTGAAACCTCATTGTAGGATATAAATTGGTATAGATATTCAATTGAATAAATTGAAATTGGTAAACATAAACTATATACAAAGTCTGTGACTCAACCCCACTCCTTGGTTAATATCCAAGAGTAATATATGCACGGATCCATAAAAGATCACATACGAAGACAAATATTGACAGCATTCCTTTTGGAAGTGGAGTTAATGGCAAAATAAAGGTCCATTATTTGGGAAAATAGTAAGTAAAATTTAGTGGTCATATACTATGGAATACTTTGCATCAATCTGTAGTAATAAACTAAAAGTCAAATGGTAACATAATTAGATCTTTAAAACATACTATTGGTTGTAAAAACAAAATATAAAACACTGAATAATCGAATTATATTAAAAATGGCATTTTCATACATTTCAATGCAAAGCATAGAAATACAAACCAATTACTGAGAAAGAATGACCTAGAGCAAGTTCCCATGGGGAAAAAGAGAATGGAAGTGGAAATCAAGGATGACAAGACAAAAGGAAGTAAGAAAACACAAGTGAAATGAAACCAAAAAGAGTCTAACAATGATGATAGTATGCCATGAACTGAACTGTATGGTTGACTTGAAACTCTACATTTGATATCTGAAAACCCCAAACAAAAAAACAGATAAACAAATGAAAGGGTACACATGAGAAATTAGAAATTTTATAGAGAAAGAATAGACAGAATGTGACTCTCTTCTGTGCCTAAACATTCAAATTACCAAGGATGACACCTAAGATTTAAGGCTGGCTGGCAAAACAGATGATTGCCTCATGGATGGAAAAAATAATTGAAGTCAGGAGGTATAGCTTAGTGATAGAGCATTTGACTGCAAAAAAATAACTTAAATCTGTCATAATGCTTACATTGGAAAATAGGAATTCCCTGAAGATAGTTTTCTGGAGTATACATGAGAAAAACACCTTTAACATTACATTCATCACTGACAGTGACATATTTTTTAAATGTTTATTAAATGGAATTTCCTCAAAGCAAGAAACTATTATTTTTCTTTGCATCTCAGGTGCTTAGCATGGTGCCTGGCACACATGAAGCACTAAAGAAGTGATCATTGAACTGAATATAAGTTTCAAAGGCATTTGTTGTGCTTATTTTATCTATTGGTATGACATCAAAATAGCTGAAAAATATATGTGGAAAGAACAGTGCCAAGAATTTTTCAATATTCACACAACACTAATACATCTGATTATAAAGATGGGAAATGCAAAGAAACTACCACATAGGCTGGGTTCGTTGTTGTTGTTGTTCAGTATCATTCATCTAAACTGTAATCTGAACTAAATGATGGCTATGAACAGAGCCCAGATTTTCTGAATATTGTTTTCTGCTGGGAATGTGTCAGATCAGTGTGTACTTGAATAGAAATTTCAACACTCAAAGTTAATAATTCTTTTTCAAAATTCTTGTCTATTGGTTTTTCTGAAATATGAGAGTAATTGAGAATAAATCAAAAAAGTGACCAAAGATAGCAATAAACTTTTCTTGAACTAGCGAAGAGCTTTTATACCCAGCTCAGTGCTTTGCAGTTCAGGGCTGCATGTCACCTAGCTTTTAGGAACTCTGAAGAATATTTGTCTTCATTAGTAATCAGGAAAATGAACTTTGAAACCAAGAGATATCATTTTTAACCCATCCAATTGGCAACAAAAATTACATTATTTATTCATACAAAATGTTGGCAAAGGTAGAAGAATCAGAATATAACATCTGACCCACTAGCAAAATCTGCATATGATACATTTTTAATATTGTGCAAATTTGCCCAGTTCTCTCCATCTCCATTGAAACCATCTCAGGATAAGCGATGAACATACCTTACCTGGGCCTGGGCTACATAATAGCCTAAAGACAGGTATCTCTGTTTTTTCTCTTATCTTCCAACAATTCATTCTCTACCCAGAGTCTGAAGTACTCAATATTAAACACACATCATTATTACTATCTGTGCTTAAAATATTTCACTGACTTTGTGGTACATTAAAAAAATCAAGCTCTTTATCATGTTTTTCATGGCCCTATGAGATCTCTAGCTTATCTACTTTTTCAGACTTATTTTACACTATCCTTATTCTTGCAGACTACACTTTGAATACACTGGCCTTTGTAGAAAAAGCCAAGCTTGTCTCCATCTTCTCATCTTCACATTTTCTGCTTCCATTGCCTGAAATAATATTTCTTTTCTTTTTTCTTGTGATTTGGTCTTGGGTTCAAATGTCATTTTCAAAACTAGGCCTTATCTGAACACCTTTTATAAGGTTAATCCCCACCACTGACATTCATGCTATATCATAGCATATATTGCTACTCGATAAAATTATAATTGTTTTTTATTTGTTTGTTTGTCTTCCTCTTAGGAATATAAATTTAATCATAAACAAAACATCTTGGTTTTATTCTCCTCAGAATACCGAGTGCCTAGAATCATTCCTGAAATATAAAAATTCAATTTCTTTTCAAATGAATAAACTATTTATTAGAACATAAGTTGATACAGCAACTTTAAAGATTAATTTTATTTTAAAAATGTATATATTCTATGACCCAGGAATTATACTTTTCAGTGTCTACCCAAGACAAATACACATGAGGACAAGAAGATAGATATAAGAATGCTCATTTCACCATTGTTTGCAGTACTGAAATATTTAGGAAAATTTTCTGTGTTCATAAATTAAAGAATGACTAAACACATTATGATATATGTACAGTAAAGCTGTCTCAACTCTAGCCATCTCATTCACCTTCTAACCAACACAAAGCAGCATGGAGCTAAGGAAGGTTCTGCCCCCTTTCTTAAAGGACACTTCTTGGAAGCCACATGTACATTTGTTATATCTCATTGGCCAAAAATTAATCACATGACAACACCTGACAGCGAAGGAGGCTGAGATGTATAGTCTTTATTCAGATGACCATATGCAAGCTAATAACCAAAGTTTATCTTACTAAAGAAGAAAGGATGCTATATTTTGAGGAAAATTGGCCACCTCTGCCACAGAAACATAGCAGTATGAATGCATACAGTATGATGTTCTACACAACATGAGGCAGTAAAATTCTAACAAGTAAATAGTGCAGTGCACCCAGGACATTGTTTTTTTTTAAAGAGCATTGTTACTACAAAACACTGAAAAAAAATGAACAGGACACAAACAATTGGAAAGACATCCCATGCTCATGCATTGGAAGAATTAAAATTGTTAAAATGACCATAATACTAAAAGCAATCTACAGATTCAGTATAATGTCTATCAAATACCAATGACATTTTTCACAAAAAGAGAAAACAAATCTTAAAATGTGTGTAGAGCCAAAAAGGAGTCCAAGTATCCAAAGTAATTCTGAGCAAAAAGAACAAAGCTGGAGATACCACACTATTAGAGTTCAAAATATATTATAAATCTATAGTAACCAAAATGGGATGGTATGTGTATAAAAACAAACACATAGATCAATGAAACAGAATAGAGGACCCAGAAAAAAAATCTACATATTTACAGTCACCTGATTTTTGACAAAGGCAGCAAGAATATACACTGGGGAAAGGACATTATCTTCAATAAATGGTTCTGAGAAAACTGGATATCTATATGTAAAAGAATTAAAATACACCCATATCTCTCACTTGTATAAAAATTAACTCAAAATGGCTTAACAACTTAAATTTAATACCTAAAACTATAAAACTGCTAGAAGAAAACTTAGGGAAAACACTCCAGGACATTGGTCTAGGCAAAGATTTTATGGCTAAGACCGCAAAAGCATAGGTAACAAAAATAAAAAATAGACAAATGGGACTATGTTAAACTAAAAAGTTTCTACACAGAAAAGGAAACAATCAACAGAGTGAAGAGACAATCTCTTGAACGGGAGAAAATATTTGCAAACTATTCATATGACATGGGACTAATATCCAGAATATACAAGATGCTTGAACAACTCAATAGCAAAACAAACCCAAATAATCCCAATAAAAATGGGAAAGCACATGAATAGACATTTCTCAGAAGAAGACATACAAATGGCCAACAAGTATATGAAGAAAACGCTCATCATCACTAATCATCAGGGAAATGCAAATCAAAACCGCAAATGGGATACCATCTTTCCCCAGTTAGAATGGTCATTATCAAAAAGATAAAAAATAATAGGCCGGACGCGGTGGCTCATGCCTGTAATCCTAGCACTCTGGGAGGCTGAGGTGGGCGGATTGTTTGAGTTCAGGAGTTCGCAACCAGCCTGAGCAAGAGCAAGACCCCGTCTCTACTAAAATTAGAAAGAAATTAATTGGACAACTAAAAATATATAGAAAAAATTAGCCGGGCATGGTGGCGCATGCCTGTAGTCCCAGCTACTCGGGAGGCTGAGGCAGAAGG
>CAUYSK010046331.1:0-18207 GCA_963575035.1 Avahi laniger
AAACTGTGATTGGACATGCCCTTAGGGTCCTCCCCAAGAAAGGCGTTCCTCTGCTGGCGCATGCGCTCAACTGATGTTTACCTCAAAGTTGTTTGGTGCTCAGCGCCATCTTCTAATGGCGTCGACTGCAGCGCTCCACAATGGACAATAATAGGAAAGAAAGAACTGAAAGAAGATATTTGTCTTAAGTGGTACTATGAACAATAGAAACACCAGAAAAAATAAATACATCAATATTGGACCAAAATGTTAAACAATATAAAATCATTTTACATCACTTCAAATAATTCAATTCAAGGATATCATCTTGTCAAGGAAGCACTACAAAAAGAAAACAGATTTCATGAAAATAAATATTCAGATTTCAAAGAGGCTATTTAACTTGAATTAGAATAAGACTACAGAACCAGATATTTCTTTGGATTTTGTAGGATGACTATTATAAGAAACAGATATGCAATATACAGTCAGAGAAGGAGTATCAGAGAAAGTGACTTTTAGGCTGTGATGTGACTGCTGTATTTGCTGCAGGTTTATCTCTAAGTAGTATAAAATGGATCCAAATGGGAAAATGCAATTCATCTTAACAAAATTTGCTTTACAGACAACCATTCACATAAGTATTAATTACTCCATTAAATTAAATTTGCTCTGTTTCTTTTCTAGATAGAGCAGCAATTTTCAATAGTTTTCTCAGCTCATATGTGACATATTGGCAAGTGAAAGCAGCTCCTGGGTCATATAATAACCCACTCCACAGTGCCATACTTTCTTCACAATAACCCTGTCTTTGACAGATTTATTGATGAAATGGGAAATCAATCTACATTAATACAAAACCAATAATCTTACCTTAATGCAAAAGAAAGCATGCTCACTTGAGCATATTTTCCCTATACTTCCTGTTCACCAGGCAGGTTGAAGTGGATATTGGTCTTTTTGGCATTAGATCATCTGTGTTAAAGGGTATTTGTTTCTTTTTGTGCCACCCCCATGATGACTATTTCACCTTACTAGAATAAACATCAAATCAAATAAAGAAACATAATAAAAACAATCTTGAAATCGACTATTTTTCTTAATAAGTAGACATTTTCCTAGTTTCTATAATAATAAAACACTAAAATGGTAGAAAACAATTTTTTACATTTGTTTTCTGCTTTAAAGTTTAACAATAATTTCTCCATCATTGTCTCTTTCAATCTTCATTAAACACCCCCTTTAGGTACTGGGAGTTGAAAGATAAATAATAAAAATGACCATTAATTTCTGCTCTCCAGGAGGATGTAGTACATATACTTTTTCCTATTTCACCTACTAAATACAGTAAAAAATCCTAGAAATTACACATAAAACAAATGTAACATGATTCTGAAAGACAAGATATACACTCAAAAACACTATAACACTATAGACAAATCAAAATGGCATTCTAAAAAATGTGCAAATAAACCACAGGAAGGCAAAGAAAACAGAAAAAGGAAAAGCAGAGAAAACAAAGGAAAAAACATAAAATAATAGACTTAAATCTTAATATAGGAATATTTCAATTAAATGTAATAGCATGAATATATCAATTACAAGACAAATATTCATAGAGTAGATTTAAAAATATGGCCCAAATTTATGCTGTCTATAAGAAACTCAATTCAAATACAACAAGATACACAAGTTAAAAGCAAAAGGATGGAAAAAGTTGTATCATGAACATATTAATTAAAAGAAAGCAGGCATAAAGTACAGTCAGATACAGAAGACTTCAGACCAAGAAAATTACCAGAGACAGAGAGGAACATTATATGATGATAAAAGGGTTAAACTACCATGAAGATATAGCAACCCTAAATGGTTATGTGCCAAACATCAGTGGTCAAAAAAAAAAAAAAAAACTCTAAAGCAAAACTGATAGCCCTAAAAGGAGAAATAGATAAATCCACAATTATAGCTTGACACTTCAAAATCCCTGTCTCAGCAATTGATAGAACAGTTAAGGTGAAAACTATCAAGAATATTGAGGAACTCAACAACACCATCAACCAACAGGATCTAATCAGCATTTATGGAATACTCCACCCAACAACAACACAATATACATTCTTTTCCAGCATCCATGAATAATTTGTCAAGAAAGGTCATATCCTAAACCATAAAACAAATTTCAACAAATATAAAAGAATTGAAATTACAGAGAGTGTGATTTCAATCACAAAGGAATCAAATTAGAAATCAATAATAGAAACCTCCAAACATCTAGAAACTAAACAACAGAATTCTAAATAATTCATAGGTCAAAGAAGTAGTCTCGAGGGAAATTTCAAAATGCATTGGACTGAATGGAAAATAAAAATACTTATCAAACTTCATGGGATACAGTAAAAGTAGTGCTGAAAAGAATTGTACA
The DNA here is from genome assembly GCA_963575035.1 of Avahi laniger. Lineage (NCBI taxonomy): Eukaryota > Metazoa > Chordata > Mammalia > Primates > Indriidae > Avahi > Avahi laniger. The sequence continues at coordinate 2,402 of CAUYSK010046331.1, forward strand.
GGACTAAATGCATACTTTAGGAAAAAAGGAAACATCACAAATCAATAAACTAAGCTCCCAACCCAAAGAACCTAGCAGAAAAAGACCAAAATAAACACAAAGCAAGTAGAAGGAAGGAAATAGTAAAGAGCAGAAATAAATGAAATTGAAAATAGAAAAACAATAGTGAAATAAATTAAACAAAAAGATGCTCCTTCAAAAAGATCAATAAAATTCTTAAACCTCTAGCAATACTGACAGAGACAGAAAGAAATAAACATGAATTAGCCATATAATGAATTTAAAGGGGGAATTTCACTGCAAACACTACAGATTTCAAAAGGATAACATGGGAATACAATGAACAATTCTGAATACATAAACAACTTAGAAAAAATGGATCAATTCATTGAAAAATACAAGCTACCAGAGCTCATCCAACATGAAATAATTTGAATAGCCCTATAATTACTAAAAAATAAGTTAATTTTAAAATTCAAAAAAAGAAATATTCAGACCTAAATAGTATCGCTGTATTATTCTACTAAATATTTAAAGAGAGCTTAACAAAATTCAACATAATCTCTTCCAGGAAATAGAAGAGGCGAGAACACTTTCCAACTTCTCTTGTGAAGTTACTATTACCTTGATACCAAAGCCAATAAAAATATTATTAATGAATATAGATGCAAAAGCTCTTATCAAAATATTAGCAAATAGAATTCAGAAATATATAAAAATAATTATATACTACTACCAAGTGAGGCTTTTTCTGGAATACAAGGCTAGTTACATATTTGAAAATCAAATATCATCTTCCATATTATTAATAATAGGCTAAAAAGGAAAAGTCATATGACTTTCAATCATGCAGAAAAACATTTGACAAAATTCAACACTCATTCAGATAAAAAAATTTTAGAAAAATGCAAATAGAGGGGAACTTTCTCAACTTCATAAAGTGTATCTACGGAAAACATATAACTAACACCATACTTAATGGTAATATACTAAATGCTTTCTGCAGGAAAATAGCAAGTTGCATGGCAAGAGTGGTACCTTCTTGAAGCAAAACCACCATGAAGACCCATGTTTGATTCCTATATACTAAAGCATTCTGCAGTAAGATCTTTAAACAATGTCTACAGCATTGATAACCTCTCATAAAGATGCTTATCTAACCTCCCAGTATCAAGAGTTTTGGCAAGAAAGTCTGATACATGACGAGCTGCACATATTTTTACCCTACAACCTTGCTATATATAAAAAAATTTTCTGCAGCGCAGGTGTGGGGATCTATCATCTCCCAAGATGTAACCCAAGACGTAACCCAAGACATTGCTTCTGTTGGTAAGTTCCTATTAAATGTTTCTTTCTGAGAAACTGGATTTTTCAGCCTCTTTCTTTGGCCTCTCATCTCCTTCAGCCTTTGGGGGGGGAGTGGTTTGCATATACCTGTTCACTGCAGAACACCTTTTCTCTAAGATAAGAAACAAGCAAGGGTATCTGTTCTCATTGGTCTTATTCATAATGCTGTAAGTTGTAGCCAGTGCAATGAGAAAAGAAAAGGTAATAAAATGCATACAGATTAGAAGAGAAAAAATAATATTGCTCCTATTTCCAGATGACATAATTGTCTACATAAAAACCCCCAAGGAATCTGTTTTTTCAAAATTCCTATAATTAATGTTATTTTAACAATGCGGCAAGATATAATATAAGCATACAAAAATTAGTTTTATTTTTATACATTAGCAATGAATACATAAAAACTAAAAATATAATACCATTTATAATTGCTTAAAAATAATTAAGTATAAATCTATCAAAACATGTATAGGACTTATATGCTGAAAACTATAAAATATCAATGAAATAAAATAAGGAAAATGTAAGTAAATAGAGATACAACCAGGTCCATGTATTGGAAGATTCAACATAGTAAAGACACATTCCCCTCCCCAAAGATGCATGCAATTCCTATCACTATCATAGCAAGATATTTCATAAATATGAACACAATTATTCTATACAATTTATACAGAAAGTCAAAGGAATTAGAATTCTTAAAACAATTTTGACAAAGAAGAACAAAGTAGGATGAATCATTCTATCTAATTTGAAGACATTATACAACAAGAGTAATAAAGAATCTGTGGTATTGGCAGAGGGGTGGATACATAGATTACTAAAACAGAATAAAGAACCCAGAAATAAACCTATACAAATATGCCCAACTGATTTTTGGCAGAGGTGCAAAAGGAATTCAATGGAGGAAATATCATCTTTTCGACAAATGGTGAAATGAAATTCATAGGCCAAAAACACCCAAAATGAACATCAAACTAGTTTCACATCCTATGGTTTTGCAAGATAGTATTAACACCTTTGAGGGAATTGGGTAGAAGGCGCATGGGGTCTGTCTGTATTATTTCTTGCAACAACATTTAAATTTACAATGATCTTAAAATAAAATAGTTTGATTAAACAAATGACCCTTATGTGTCTCAAGTTAGAGGAAGCAGAAGGGTAAACAAACAGTTGTAGCACAACGTGGTATATGCCACAAGAGCTGAGATTTGTTTTTATTTTTTTTTTTATTTTTTTTTTTTTTTTAAGTGCTGGGATTTGAGTTGAGTCTTGAAAGACGGGAGCAGTTTATCAGCTTTCCTTTCATTCTTTCAACCCTATGAGATGGGGGTTATTATGTCTCCTTTAGAGAAGAATCAGTAACAGTAAATCAATGGCCCAATGTAATCCAGTTTCCAATTGCAATTTCATTCTCCTTACATTTTTATCATAATGTTAAATTGTCAAAATATTATACTACAGAACAGAAGCAAAATGCTACAGAAGTAATAAATTACAAAAAAATGTTATTTTAAAAAGAAGGACATTCATCTATTCAGACATTTAGTAAGCATTAGCAAATTTCTCATATATGTTAGGCACTCAGATAGGTATTAAAGATCAGACAAAATCATAAAACTCAGAATGGGAAAGGAAATCATTCAGTACTGGCTATGTTTTAGAGCCAATGATTCTCAAACTATTTCCTGCACAGGAAATTCTCATTAGTAACATTTCTTAACGCATGCAATGATTTTGGGTGAGTGAGAAAAAGATAAGAGGACAAATTCAGAATATTGCGGTGGCAAGGAAAGCACATGTGTAGTTTATGAAGGTACCTGCCTCAATAATTTAGAGTCCCCTCATAAGGGAGTTATAACCCTTATCCTAAAATACGAAACATGATGAAAGTCATTTCACATTCTTCATAAGAATTTCATTAGTCTAGTAAAGGATTTCTCAACCTTGGCCTCATTGACACTTTCAGCCAGATAAATCTACGTAATAGGGAGGTATCCTGTGAATTAGAGGATGTTTAGTAGCATCCCTGGCTTCTACTCACTAGATGCAAGTAGCATCCACACACACACCCAGTTGAGACAATCAAAAATGTCTCCGGGATTACCAAATGTAGCTCTGGGGAATGCAAAATTACCCAGAGTTGAGAACCACTGATCTACTTGTGTTATTGCCATTCTGCAAATAAGGACTGATGTCTGGAGTGGTTGAATAGACTGCCAAAATTCATACAACTATTAATCGATGGATCCAGGTATAGAATATATGTCTCATTGATTCCAAAAGTCAAGTTTTCTCTGCTACACCTAGATTCTTATAAAGAGTTCACATCCTAGAAAGAAAAACAGAGCAGTAAACCAACATTACAAAATAATGTGATTGGGGCTCCAACTAAGGAGTGACCAGAAGACTGTAGAGTCAAAAGGATGTTCTACCTGGGGTAGACAAGAAAGATTAAGTGTCTTAGTTTTCTATTCCCATAGAACAAATCACCATAAACTTAGTAGCTAAAAACAATACAGATTTATTATCTCACAGATTCCTTGGGTCAAGAGTCTGGGTATGAGTTGGCCAGGGCTTCAGGGTCTCACTATGCTGAAATCAAAATGTTTTCCAGAGCTGTGATTTCATCTGAGACTCAGGATCCCTTCCAAGCTCACTCATTGTTGAAAGAATTCATTTGCTTGTAATCGTATAACCAAAGTCCCCATTTCGTTGCTGGCTATTGGACAGGAACCATTCTTAGGTCCTTGCCTTGTGGGACCCTCATCTCAAAACATGGAAACCTACATCTTCAAGATGAGCAGAAAAGATTCTACAGTTACTTCTTGTCTCTTTAAGGGCCCACCTGGTTAGGTCGGACCCACCCCAGATATTCTCCCTCTGATCAATTCAAAGTCAACTGATTAGTTGACCTTAATCATGCCTGCAAAGTCCCTTTTACCATATAATATAATTATGGTAAAGAAATTTCACCATATTTGCAAGTCCTACCCACACTCAGGAGAATGGGATTGTACAAGGGCATGGGTAATGGGGGTCATCTTAGAATTTTGCCTACAGTAGTAGGAAGTACACAATACATGAACCCACTCTTTTCCTAGATTTCCACATAGCCCCCACAGTACCTGACTTGGCATCTGCCCTGGTCATATGCCTGGTTGCACCCAGGAAAGCTCTTCTAGCCCCCTTATGCGATCACTCCATCCTGCTTATCATTTTTATACACATTGTTGCCTCCTGGATCCTGCAAAACCTAATGCATACTTGAATCTTTCCTTTAAAACTTGGCTTTCCTCTAAGATTTTCCTCTAATCCCTAGGCATGTAATAATTCCTGTCTACTAGGAGCCCTGATGTTTAAATAAATTGTCATAATGTTAGACAATTTTGCATGAGTCATGTTAACTCGCGTGGTTTCATATAACAATAATCTAATGAAGTATGGCTTATCCCCATTTTTTTTAACAGGAAAATTTAGGATCGGCATGATTAAGCAGCTTCCCCAATGTCCCACAGCTTTGCTCAAGGAAATGACAGAGTCACAAATTCACATGGCTCCAAACCATGCTTCTTCCAGGGCTCATTTGCTTCCACTTTATAGAGGGCAGTGGGGGAGCAGTGGCTGTGAACTTTGCAATCCTCTTGCCCCATCACCAAGCAGCACCTCCTCCCTTCGGCACTTCCCACCTCAGTTGTCATAACCCTCTGAATAAATCCCATTTTGACTCTTTCCAAGTGATACCTCTATTCAAATCTCATCTTCCTAACCTTCCAAGATTTTTTAGAACAGGAACCATCCTCTGTTATAGTCCCAGTGGTACCTACCCAGCCTTTCATAAATGACAGCATTTAAAAATTACTTGTATACATGAAAAATGAATTCTCTTATCATCCAACCAAATACCACAATTCAGAAAAAATGTGTAAACTGGGAAAAGGAAAGGGATGTGCACATAAAACATCCTTTCTACTGTGCTTGCATTCCCAGCACTTCTTTTCACTTACTCTCTACAAGAAGCTGTATATCAGTTCTGCTCCACTTCCACTACCTGCAGACTAGATATGGAACTTCATGCTCTGATGTCTTTTAATAATATTTTATTATATTAAAAAAAAACCCTCTAACTTTCCAGTGACATTTCTATAGAAGGCCCTTTACAGAAATGGGCTATAAAAGGTCCCAACACAGACTCAGAAGTATAGATAAAACTATATCACGGTCTGGTGTTTAGTTGTAGAGAGAGAGGGGTGGGAGAAATGTGCCGTTCTGCTGGTACTGGAACTAATCCTTGCTTGGAGGAGTTTACAGCCAGCAGATGTGGACAAAGAAACAGGAAATGAAATACACCATGAGGAGTCCAATGCAGGGTGCATGGAACGACCAAATAGCTCAGTCCTGACTTGGAGTTCAGGGAAGGCTTTCCCATGATAATTACATCTCAAATGAGCCCTGAAAGAGGGATGGGATTCAGGCAAAGCAGGAAGCTAAAGAGTGTGTTCCAAGCAAAAAGAACAGCATAGACTCAGAATGAAAAGTAGAGAGTACTAACATAGGAGGATCTCTGAGATCTGGGAAGACTCTTGGAGGCCAGATAAAAGAATTTAGATCTTTTCATCCAGGGAGCAGCAGGAAACCATCAAAATACTTTAAGAAGGGAAGTGGCTTAAACTTATCATCATGGCTACAGAATAGAGAAAGCTTGGAGTAAAACAAGCTTTGAAGTGAAAAAGGAAATCTGAGAGACTATGGTGATTATCCAAGTAAGAGATGAGGATAAGCAGTGATAGACAAATTTGAGTAACTTTAGGAATAGTCTGTCTTGGTAATCAATTGGATATGGAGGTAAAAGAGGGAAATCAATTAAGAAGGACACTAGGGGTCTGGCACAATCACCTGGGAGGATACTGGTGCCACTTATTGATTTGGGAAATTAGGAGGAGGCAGATTTAAGAGCTATGCAGGTGAGTATTGAATATGCTGCATCTCAGGACATGATTCTGAGTTAATGGCAGCATATAAACAGAAGTGATGGCAGCAACAACAGTATGGGAGTCCTTCTTTTTCCTTGCCAGGTGTTCCAGGACAAACTTTATAGCCAGGACGCCATCTCCCCACTGCCAAAGCCCATTTTCCTAATTGTTTAATGTGACTTAACATTAACTGTATATGGGTTCAAAACATCTTACCTCTCAACCAAAATGTGAAATCAAAGTGCGGCATGAATTAAGTGTGTCTGTCTGCACAGATGTTGTGCCCACCACATCAAAGGCATTTTGCACTTGCCATAGGGGATAGCTTTGTGACCTTGGAAATAAATTTGAAATGTATGGGTTCCCTGAAACCACAGAGTCAACTGAATATGACTTGAATTACGGTAATGCATTATATTCACCATGGGGGAAACCCAGTGCAAATTGTAGAATCTGAGGCTTCTTAACAAAAGAAATAAGGGACTCACAACCAAAATTATTGGAAGACAAAATAGACCATTTTCAAATTCTCAGTTGGCAAACCATATCTATATACATATATTGGTCTTCAAAAACATTCACTCAGGCCGTAACATTTTTTACTAACTTTCCTTACATTTACCAATACCAGTTTCATTTCTTTATCATACCCACACTTTCCTACTGGAATAACAGTAATGAAAAATGCTTTGAACACTATAATGCACTACATCAAACCGAGGTTGCCTATAACAACCCAAGACCACAACCTGGTAGCCAAAATAGTAAGTTTTCTTTAAAAAAAAAAAAAAAAAAGAAAAGAAAGAAAGAAAAAACTACCTTATCTCACTTCTTCTCAATATAATATAATCATTTACAATGTGCAATATTGCTTTTCTTTCTTCCATGGTTTTCAGGAGCTAAAAAATGTATTGGAACACCAAGTAAATAATCCCATCCAGTTATAAAAATGACCAAAAAGATTCCATTGTCTACACAGAAATTATATCCATTCTTGTGACCACCTCTTAAGAACTATTTGGATATTTACATGATTTCCGTGTATGGAATAAGCCTATAAATATTTCTGCCTTCTGATCAAATTATGATTTCAGGCCTTACATAACATTTTTAACAATAGCCACTCTTTATGTAGACTGTACCATGTGACAGACACCATGCCAAGTATTTATATGTAGTACTTGTTTAATCTCTACAATTTGGTAGTAGATATTACTTTAATTTCCTAAATAAAGAAACTGAGGCACCTAGAGGCTTAGTTTAAGGACACACAATTAGCAAGAATGGCCCAGAATCAAGCCTAGGTGTATCTAATTCCAAAGCTCTGCTCTTAACCACATTATTGTCCCCTTTGAGTTTGTTGCTCTCTGGGATAAGTGGGTGAATTCCCAAATTAATAAATTTTCATCTGTGTGTATAACTAATTAAAGCTAACAGGGTAAAATCTTTAATGTTATATTTATTTTATATTTTAATAATTAATGTTTAGTAAGTGATATGTTATAAGCGAAGATGAAATAGATCAGTATTTTCCATCAGATTTAATCTGTTAAGCATTTTAAAAAGTGCTATCTTTAGAAGGGTTAGCTAACTCATTAGACACAAAAACAACCCATAATCATGTCAATTCAAACATGTGCAAATGTTAATATGTAAACAAGATGCTAAACTCACTAAATTTGCTTTAACCTCTGAGTCAACCCTAAAAATATAAATTTTAAAAGATGCATATCATATATAAGAGGTATAATAATAATAATACAAATATCAGCTCTTCCTTATAGAGTGTTTAGCTATATGAAGGGTAAAATTGAACGCTCTACCCATATTATCATTTTTAATATTTATGAGACCCTGTGAGGAAGATTATCCCTATTCTAAAGATCAGAAAAGTTAGGCTTAGTACATTTATGTAGGTTACATATGGTTATTCAGCCAATAATAAATGGTTCTCAGACACAGAGATTTCTCATTCCAACTCTGCTTACAGGCCTTGTGCTTGTGAAACCTGATGCCATAGTATGCCCCACAAAATATTTTATAAAGCTCAGGTAACTTCCCTGAGATGTTGTTGAAAACCCTGGGTAGCTGAACGTCCATTTTATGTCTTCCATGTGTTAGCAACACTATAAAAGTTAAATTCATTGGCATCTGTAATATAAGAACTAATGGGATCAGTATTCTTTGGAAATTATGCTTTTTTTCCAAATGTCACCTTATGTTCCACACATATTTTCAAAAATGAATGTTCAGGTTTTAAAGAGGGACTAAACAAAATTGACAATGTAATTTTATCCAGGTACCAAAAACACAATGTCTTGTCTTATGGGTTACCCCGCTAGTCAGGCCGTGATAATAATTTACTATTCTGGAATATAGTTATTCTTCCAATCTTGACATAACTGCCATGTTATTTCACTCACATATTCTTCTGTCTGTCCCAATAGCCAGAGGCCATTTTTCATGCCATTCATTTGCATCAGAAATTACAGGTTTTGATACCACTGCCACAGCCTGTGTTTTAACTTCGAAATATATTGCAGCTAAACCTCTAATGTGGCTAATCTAGTTCATGATTCAATATGACTGCAGTTATGGTTCCACGAAAGGGCTGCCGCTGACAAAATGCTGCCCTTTGCTTGTGCTGAGGAACTCCTCAGGGCTCCGATCTCTGGCTCAGGTTGAAAGAGTTCCCTAAGTAAATAGCCGTCTGAGGCGCTTCCTATCCCAGTCACCAATTTATTCAATTTATTCTGTGACCTTGGCATCATTGAGCCCCCTCTCCATGCCTCATTTTTTTTATTTTTACTAACCATAAATTAGAAAGGCGCAAACATAGTTTTCTTAATTTCATTCTCTTTTCTGTCTTTTAGACTCCCAGAGATGTGAAGGGATCTTTCCAAGGGCTCCCACAAGGGCAGGCATTGACAGTCTTCTCACTATCAGTTCCATCTGAGGGCCAGGGATGCTCGCAGAGCATGTCTCAGTCATCCCACAGGATGGGTGGAAGCAGACACTGCCCGAGATGGGAAGAGTCACAGGCTTCCAAGTCAGAAGGGTCTTGGAGATCATCAGTCTTCTGCTCATTTTCTAGAGGCACAAAGACCTCAAGTAATTTGCTCAAGGTCACCCAGTGTTCCCAATTAGTTCATTCTTCAGTTCCTTCATTTCCCAAGCATCTATTGAGGACACTGGCTGTGTCCTAGATTCTGTACAGGATGGTGGGGATCTAGAGATGAGCAAGACATGGTCTAATGGAGGACTTAGGTCAATAAGGAAGGGCAATAAACTGTCAAAGACAGTGTGACCACACCCCTCAGTTAGCCCAAGAAAATCCCAGTTTATTGTTAGTAGCATCCGCCTTCACTCTCAAAAGTGTCTTGGTATGGATGATAAATTGGACAGTCATTCCAGTTATGGGTGATAAGCGAGAAGAACATGAAGTAGAGAGACAAAACATAGAATTTTGTTTAGGTTAACTCTAGTAAACCTTGTATAGGTATTGTCCTGTGGGGAAAAAGAATTCATCCATCCTCAATGAGTCTTTCTTCTTGTCTTTGAGAATGAAGGAGGTAAGCCCCTTTAGGCAGACTTCAGAGGAAAGATGTTTCTGAACTGGCTGGATCGAGTCTGATACGTGGATTTGGTTGTTATTCATAGTCGCACAGCTGGTTTGCAGGAGAGCTAAGCAGTAATTCTAGCTGCCATGACTCCCTGTCCAGTGCTCTTGCTATTACACTCCATTCAACGGACTGCTCGGGATGGGTTTTTGTGACTGAGTGGATCTCGCTAATGACACACCCTGGCCTCAAGGCCACACGTGACCCTCCAGATCCCTAAGTGCAGCCCCTTGACTGAATCCAAACCTCACAGAAAACTTGGATTCAGTCAAAAGACTTCACTCAAGGATCCAGAAGGCCACATGTGGCCCCAGGGCCACAGGTTCCTCATCTCTCCATGCCTCTCACTCATCAGCTCTGCTACCTGCCCCCTGCCAGTCTCCCAACACTCCTCCCCAACCAAGACATAAAATAAAAGTATATAAAGACAACTCACCTTAACAGAACCTATCCTCACATTTTCCTTGCAAAAGTTATATTAGAAAAAAATTCTAATGGAAACCAATTTTGATATGTAATAACAATTATTAAAGAGCTACCACTTCCTAAAGATAAGTTTCAAGCACTAGGTTAGATAGTTTATGTATATTACTCTAATCTTCATGATTATTCAACAAGATAACACTATTGTGCCCATTTTACAGATAAGAAAACAGAGGGTCTGGAAAATATGTGACTTGTCTATTGACACATAGCTGGTAAATGGCAGGCCCATAACTCTAATCAGGTCTGTCTTTTCTCAAACTGTCACCCTTTGACTACACCACATTGCTTACCTCTGTTTTATGCTACTCCTCAAGGAAAAAACTGTTGAAAACTCCTAAAAATCAATTGATTACCAAGGTCTGTTGACCTTTTTCATAATTAAAGCATCCATGGAGAAACACAGATGCATGAGACACAGACCTGCTGTCAAGATAGTTATAGGCCCTTTTGGAAAATGAAACACACACCACCTATACATACACAAGTGCAAGCACACACACATAAATGTACTAACCACATGGAACAGAAAGAGTCAGCACAACACAGAAGCTTATAAATGCCACAGGATTCCAAGGCCCAATGTAAAAGAAACCAATGAGGTGGTCAGGGAAGGTGTGAACACAGGAGGCAGGATCTCAATTACAAATGAAAAGACTAGAGATGGAGTGAATGGAATGGAGATGCTGAGATACCTTCAGGTGGCACAGAATTATGGTTAGGAGTATGGATGTAGCAAATTGCTGATCTCCTTATATATCAGGTTTCTTATCTGGAAAATGGGAAATGGGAATAAATATGCCTACCTTACGAGGTGGTAAGACCAATAAAAGAAGCTGATGTCTGGTAAGCACTTTAGCACAGTAGATAGCATTTAATAGTCACTTGATAAACTGTAGCTATTTTTATTGTTATATCTTATGATGTGGAAGCCATTTCAGTGGCTTCATGTCTCCTTGGTGCTGTGCATAAACTGAAAACAGTCTCAAGAGGTACACATTAGTCAAGAAATACATGGCAACTCTTACAAACTTCCCAGTCTTCCCAGGACAAGAAGCCAGATCAGTTTCCCACCAGACAGTGAACCCTGAGAATTCAGGGCAACTGGGCAGCAGTCTCAGCTGATCACTCAAGTGTGCAGTTAAAATATTCTTTCCTTGGTGTGCCATGATGTGGAAGGGTCAGGAACCACAGCACAAAGAACCAAGACAAAGGGACAAAGTTTTATGGAAGGCTGATGTATGCTTATTGACACATATCAGGTCCCTTTTAGTTTGCATTTTTAAGGGCGAGGGGGGCATAAGGATTTATTAAGCACTTTCTTTGTGTCAGATACAATTAATTTTATTTTTTTCATTTCTCAGAATATTCTCAAAAACACTCTATGCAGCATCCCATGGATTTATTTTTATCTAAAATTCTTAGGATGTATTTCCACTCTGATTTGAGAAAGTTACAGCCCACGACTATCATCCTCTATATTTTCTGTTTTCTTCCTATTCAGTATAGCAATGATAATTAACTTGAGCTGCATGGTACGATTATCTGGATGACTTTTTAAAAATTCTGGTGTCTGGTTGTCATTCCAAAGTTTTTATTAGAATGGTTTGGGGTTTTGCATAAGCTTCAATATTTTTTGAAAGTCTGCACCACTTCTTAGGTGATTCCAGTGTACATCCAGGGTTAGAACCTCTGCAAGAAGATTCTAATACCTTCTAAATTGTGTTCAATCAATTCTTTTAATTTAAAACAACATTCAAAAGTTGATTATTGAGACTAGTCAGTATCTGTTCTAGACCCAGAGGAACACATGGGCAGAGATGCCACTTTGCAACATAAGGAGACAGCAATCACTCTTAACTCTCCTGGGAATTTTCACAAGTACTCAAATGGAGACTAAAAAAAATCTATATCTATTCCTCCCCCAACACCTAACACACACACCATTAGTAAATGCAGGAGTATGCAGGATAGCCACAGCTTACATGCCTCTAAGTAATAACGTATTGATTTATAGTTTGCACAAATTGCAATAAATGGCATTTTCTGTTATGTGGTGGGTAATAGATTGTTCTGGAGTGAATACAAGTCCATAATTCATTCAAGGGCTATGCTGATGCTATAAACTAAAGCTCACAACTTAAGCAGTTAATCTTTGGTAGTTTAATGCTGAGAATAGATTTCAGGGTGGTGTTCAATTTGGTGACCATCTATTATTTCAGTTGAAGTATAATTAATTTGACAGATATAAAAAGAAGCAAGAGAAATGTTTTCAGGGACTTTTGCCCTTTCTTTTGCCTTCCTAACCTTGCTCCTTCTCCATGTTGCTCTCCAGAATGGTCATTTCCTGCTTCAGAGGCAGACTGGGAACAAGGAAAGGTTATTTCAGAGGCAACTGGCACCATGTCATTTCCACTGCAGAGCCTTACCTTAAGTGAAATAGGCTAGAGATTATTATATTTGCCACATCCTATCAGATCATTAGTCTATCAGAAGTGCAGTGGCCTGAGTGACCAAAACTTAAGGCTGCTGGGGAAAGAGAAACATCTTTTTGAAGATTTGTTTTCCCTTACTGCCACAAGTCTCTTTTATCTCTGCTTATCTTCTTTAGCCACCTGTGTCACAGACAGATATCCTACCCCTCCTAGAAACTGTGCCTATCTATCAGAGATGGATAAAAACCAAAGCAGAGAGGATCCTAGGTCAAGGAGGAGACTTCATCTACTCAGAATCCATAAACTGAAATTAAGCCTTTCAAAAACAGATAATTCCTACCGTATAGTGTAAGAGACAAAGCCGAAACCCATTTTCTCTAGCAAATGTCTGTGATTTCACTAGACTAAAAGTTTCCCAATAACAAGCTCATTTAACTTTTCCATGTTTGAGATATGGCCAAGCAGGTAGTATTGGTTCAATTAATATTAAGAGTCAAGACCTTTACAAGTTAGCTTTATAGAAAGAGGAGAATATAATCAAGACTAAGTCTACAATGAAGAATCTATGATGCCCTAACCCTATTTTTCTTGAATTTCATACACAGATGGAAAAATTAAGCCAAACCATGCACCTAGAGAGGCATTAAATAATGATAAAAGGCTTAATTCACCAAGAAGACATAATAATTCTAAATGCGTATGCATCTGACAGAGCTGCAAAATATATTAAGCAAAAACCAGCAAAACCAAATTGAGAAATAGGTAAAGCCAAAATTATAGAAGAATTCAGTACTCTTCTCTTGGTATAAGATAGAACTGGTAGTCAGAAAATCATACAGAACTAAGCAACACTATCAACCAATTGGATCTAGTATGTATAGAACTGTACCCAAATTTTTCAAGTCACATGGAACATTCACCAAATAGAAAATACTCTGAGTCATAAAACAAACCTTAACAAACTTAAATAACACAAAGTATGTCCTCCAATCATAACGGAATTAAACTAGAAATTTATTATAAAAATAAAACAAAAATATTTGCGCACTTAGAAATTAACAGCACACTTCTAAATAATCCATGGTTAAAAAAGAAGTCTAAAGAAAAATTTTAAAAATTAGAAAACATTTTGAACTGAATAAAAATAAAAATATAACATATCAATATTTCTGTTATATACCTAAAACAGTACTTAGAGAGAAATGTATAGCATTAAATGCTTATGTCAGAGAAAAAGAAAGATAAAAAATAAATAAGCTTCCATCTTAAGACAATATAAAACAAAATAGAATGAGAGAAATACTAAAAATAAAAGCATATCAATGAAATTAGAAACAGAAAACTGGTAGAGAAAATAAATGAAACCAAGAGCTGGTCATATGAAAAATCAATCAACCTCTAAACAACTGACAAAGAAAAAAGATAGAAGGTACAAATCACCAAAATTAAAAAAGAGATATCATTACCACATTGCCATTAAAAATAAAATGAGGGCATATCAATGGACATAAATTTTTCATCTTACATAATAGAGATCAATTCCTCAAAAATTATAAACTTTCAAAGCTCATCCAAGACAAAATAAATAACATGAATACCCCTATAACTATAAAATAAATTTAATTTGTAATTAAAAAAAAAAAACTTTGAAAAAGGAATCTCTAGGCCCAGATGGTTTCATTGGTGAATTCCACCAAATTCCATCACTATACAAACTGTTTCAGGAAATAAAAGGAACAGTTCCCAATACATTTTATGAGGTCAGCATTACTCTGCAAAAACATTACAAAAGAAGACGACAGACCAATATCTCTCATGGACGAAAATGTAAAAATCATCAAAAAAAACATTAGCAGATTGAATACAGTGATATATAAAAAGAAAAATATGTCTTGATCAAGTGTGGTTTGCCCTGACAATTCAAGCCAGGCTCAATATTTGAAAATCAGTGTAAATCTACTATGTTAACTATCTAAAGGGGATTTTTTTTTTATTTCAGGGTATTATGAGGGTACAAACATTATGGTTACATTTTATGTCTTTGCCTCACCCAAGCAAGGGTTAGAGGCATGCCCTTTCCCTCTATAATGCTCTCCGTGTCCTTTAGTTGTGGGTTTATCATCCCCCATCCCCCTAGTCCCTGGAGAATATTACTGCCATGTGAGCACCCTAGTGTTCATCAGTTAGTACCAATTTGATGGAGAGTACCAGTGGAGTTCATTCTTCTGATTTTGTGATACCTCACTTTGGATAATGGGCTTAAGTTCAATCCAGGAAAATATAAGAGGTGCTAGATCACTGTCATTTCTTATGATTGAGTAATATTCCATTGTATACATATACCAAATTTTAATAATCCACTTATGAATTGATCAGCACTTGGGTTGTTTCCACATCTTTGCAATAGTGAATTGTGCTGTCATAAACATTCGGGTGCAGATGTCTCTATTATAGCATATCTTTTGCTCTTTTTGGTAGATGCCTAATAGTGCTATTGCTGAATAGAATGGTATTTATATTTTTAGCTCTTTGAGGTATCTCTAAATTCTTTTCCACAGAGGTTGTACTAATTTCCAGTCCCACCAGCAGTGTAAGCGTGTTCCTCTCTCTCCACATCCTCACCAGCATTTGTGTTTTGGGATTTTTTGATAGAGGCCAATCTCACTGAGGTTAGGTGATCTCTCATTGTAGTTTTGATTTGCATTTCTCTAATGATTAGAGATGTTGAGCATTTTTTATATGTTTGCTGGCCATTATTCTGTCTTCTTTTGAAAAGTTTCTGTTCATTGCCTTTGCCCATTTGTTGATGGGGTTGTTTGACTTTTTCTTGTTGATTTTTTTAAGTTCTAGATAGATTCTTTTTATGAGCCCTTTAATGGATGTGTAGAGAGCAAATATTTTCTCCCATTCTGTAGGCTGTCTATTCACTCTAATGATAGTTTCCTTGG